>MJUU01049151.1:4333-24839 GCA_002080025.1 Modiolus philippinarum
AAAAAAAAAAAAAATAGAACACCTTATTATCTTACAAACTGTAACGCAACACAACAGTACCTCTTGAAATGTGTACTCGTTTTATATCACGTGCTAATTGAACGTTTAGGGCTGTGTTGATGGTTACCTGTCATTCATGTTAAAAATCATTAGCATATTTAACGCACTCTTGGTAAATGATTTTGATTGGTCATATTACAAATCATATATAGCACCGCCTTACTCATTAAAATATTTATTGTACTCAAACCTACGCAGTTTTCGTGCTATTAATATTTTAATTCGTAAGAGCGGTGCTATATATATAACATACCCATATTTTCTTAAATATTAATTTATTTCTCACTTTTAGCCCTTAACATTGTTGTAAAACATTATGGACGAACACAAGATGGATCAAATTTTGGAATGTTAATATTTTGTTGAAACTCTTATATCAGATTAAGGTAGTAGTCTTTTGAAATGAAAAACTATATGTATCAAAAATCCATATAGATATGTATACACTCATACAATGAAAAAGTATGAAACAATTTTGACGAAATAAGATACAAAACGTACAATTGCTACATGTATCACCTATTAAAAAATGTTTGAATATGGAAAAACATTCGTTGCTTTGGAGAGAAAACTTTTTAAGTTGGGTTAATATTCAGTGAATCATCTTGGCCAGCTTATATTAAGACTCGATAGCCAGAAAAGACAAAGACCCCTTTTCGTTATACTTAATCTTTCTGTGCCATATGTTAAATGTATTGCCTGAATACGTTACAGTAAATGGTCAAATATTTCATGGAATTTTAGACGAATAGCCTTGTGATTATATTTTAGACAATGAATGCAAATTAAGTTTGCAAATTCCTTTATTCAAATGTCAGCGCACTTTTTCTTCTTATTATCATAAGAAAAACTGTGATATGAAATGTGCATTGTTTGAGGGTTTATTCTGATTCATCGAATATAGTCCTCGTAGTCCATCTAAACACAGCAAATTAAGGTATTGATTTTGACATAATCACTAATCATGATGATGTTAACAAAGTGTATTGAAATTTTGAGGATTGTTTAATGCAAACTATAAACGACCATGCCCCAATAAAAAAGCATACCACTAACCAACACCTTTTGTATATAATACTCTGAGTATGAAATTAGTAAATCTAAAAAGAATTGGGAAAATTATAGCACTTGGAAATTTGGTAACTAATGTAAACAAAACAAAAATAATTATAGTTTTATAAACAATACGTAGGTGGATCCAGATCAAAACATGTTTTGTCCATTATCAAACCTCTTGTCAGAAACAAAGGTATAATTTATACATCGCCAAGTCTTCATGATGTATCTATAAAAGGTCTACCTCCTTTTGTTTCCAAACCTCTAGGACTGCATCACGTTCGCACAAAAATTTACTCGTTGCCACTTACTAAATTTAATGCATCGTATAAAGAATCTTCAGAAAATTCTGTTACTGATCCATCCTCATCTTTATACAAATTAGACGCAGCTATTCTTGATATTATGAAACAAAATAAAATGGTATAGTTGGCCACGATTAAAAGATAAAAAACACAAAATGTACAAATTAAAAAACACATAAAAATGACAAAAATGGAAAAAGAGGGAGGGAAGACTGCCCAACGTTTCGGCCTATATGGCCTTCGACTAGGGGACTACCGGGATAAATACGGAGAAGAAGATGGATATGACGAAAGAAGGCAGACCTGATGGCGTGTCACAGAAATTACCTGTAAAAATCGTGCAAAATCTTGAACCTAATCAAAAACGAGAGATAAAACATTAGTTATCTGTACTATGCAAATATTAAATTGCAATACACAAATAATTTTATAAAATAGACTGCTTCTTAACATTCATGCCAAAGGGTCGAGCAGTTCCAAGAAAATTGATGATTTTTTGTTCAAGGAACTGTCGTTGTTTTTCACCTGCACTAGTTTGTATAAGGACAGTTACATGCATGGCCAGTATGCTGTGGTTAGCTGGCCGAAAATGTTCACCTACTGGGCAATTCTTACCATTAGTGACGCTCTGTTTATGTTCGACAAAGCGATCACCCAATCTCCGGCAAATCTCACCTACATAGATCATGGTACAGCCGGCCCTACTACTTCATCGGTTTCCCCAGTAAAAGGACAAGTCGAACAGCGAAATCGCTTACATTGTCTAGTGCCCTTATATTTACAGGGAGTTTGAGGAGTGGCACTCTTGAAAGAACTAGTAACAAGGTGCTGTTTTAAACTCTTCCCTTTTCTGAAGGCTGCAATGGGAGGCGAATCCATGAAAACTGCCGACATATGCTCGTCCTCGAGGACTATAGATTTGAAGTTGCGTATCCCACTTACTTTACCAAAGATATAATTCTATGTGTGCAAGATGAAACAATAAATGATCGAAATAAGGCAGCCGAGTGCTTTACTAACTTAAATATCTTTTTATCAACGTGCCAAAAATATTAACAATGATAGTGCTTCTGATTTTAACCATCCTTGCGTAGTAGAAATAAATAAAAATAAAAACACATACCAAATCTTGAAATATTTGTAGAATTAAAAGATAAACAGATAACAAAGACGGTCCCACATCCATTGGCACAAAGGCATGGATGTAGCGTTGCTCTATATCTAGCAATGAATTCCGCTGAAACCGGTGCTAGGGACCCTCTTGAACTTACTCTGAAGTATGAGCATACCTCATTGGTGAAGACCTCATGGTAACTTCAAGATGAGGAACAGCAATAAAAGCGTTGTTCCATTGCTTTGTTTTATCATGTATTTGTAGAGACTTTCTTTCATGTGCATTTACTCCATATCCTTTCATTACATATGGAAGTGTTAAAAAGGCTACAGGTAGAGATGGGATATCAGATATTAAATTATTTCAACTAGCGAAGCCAGTTATTTTAAACCTTCAACTGATAATATAAATTAAACAACAAATAATTTTCTTTTCCCACATAAACTTAAGCAAGTCGATGCAGTTCCCATTCCAAAGACTATTGTTTTTCACCTTGGGGTTCTATAACATAGCCTTTTTATTGTTTATTTTCTGGTCTCCTATCCATTAGTCAATTGGTTGTTGCTTTGGTTTCCTATTTCACAATCTGATTATGGTTTTATTTCCTATTCTATAGCCTATTGATTGTTGATTTGGTTTTATATATTACAGCATTTTCGGTTGTTGGTTGGTCTGCTATTCCACAGCACACTATTCGTTCTCTTGGTGTCCTACTCGATGTCTTTACTGGTCCTACAAACATGACTGTTCTTGTAATGTCTGTTCTAGCCATGACTGCTGCCTAAATAATCGTTCTACCTACTCCTCCAGTGACTAGGCGGAGTACATGCGAATTTGGTATACGATTTTCCTACTTTATGATCATTTTTGCCTAGGCTTTGACAAGAGCAGTTGCTAAAGCGTTGACAGCCAAACAGGTCATGTCTAGAATAGTAAGAGTGGAAAAGGTCACAACAGTCTTGACTTGAACAAGAACGGTAAGGATTCTTTGACCATGTCTGGTCAAAGCGGTAAAGAAGACTAGGCACCTTGATCTTACCGCTTTTTCTTTAACTGTGTCCTACTGTCTTTCGTTTGGCTTTCCTTTTCTATAGTGTATTAGTTATTCGTTTCATATTTAACAGTCTATTAGTTTTTAGGTTTCTTATTCTACAGTCTACACTTTTCTCTTTACATTTCCCTTATTTCTCCAAGGCTATTCACCAGTCCAATAGTCAGGCTTGTCTGACATGAAGATTTTCCTTGCGTATGATAACAAATTGCTATTTTTACCAAAATTCTAACCCCTTAATAAACTACGGCTTCATTCCGTGTATGGCATTAGGTAGATGTCCTTAGTACTGGATTTTGCTTCCTATTTCAGTATTTTTTGTAGTGAGTACTTCTTTCTGACTACTTTTTGGATTGTGGTTTTCCATATTAATAGATTTAAATGCCTCTGATCAGAGATTACTCCTTGAAACACGTGTACAGCATAACGAAATTTAGTGTATATTATGAAAGTTTGGTATTTTTGTATTTTTAAACTATTGGACCAATGCCACAGCTGCTGGACCAGAGGTCCCTGAGGGTTTTCACCAGTCCAATAGTCAGACTTGTCTGACATGTAGATTTACCTTGTGTTAAATAAAAATTTACTGTTTTTATCAAAATTCTAACCCCTTAAAAGTACTACGGCTTCATTTTGCGTTAGGCACTAGGTAGATATCTTTGATCCTATTTCGGTATTTTTTTTCTTAATGAGTACTTCTTTCTGACTACTTCATGGATTATGGCTTTCCTTATTTTTAGATTTTGATGCTACTGATGAAAGATTACTCCTTGGAACGCGTGTACAGCATAACGAAATTTACTTTATATTATGCAACTTTAGTATTTTTGTATTGCAAAACATTCTCTGAAAATGTTTGGCATTTTAGAAATAGAAGAATTGTTCACACCAAACAATACGGAACAACATATGTATATTGTTAAATTACGGTTGATATGTAAATAATGAAACGCATCTGAATTCATGAATGCCTGTCATATGATGTATTAGCCCGAAGCCCTAATATTAGCCAGAAGGCCGACAGATCCGTGGGGTGATACTAGCCTGGGATGATATGTCGATAGTGACACGCATCTTAATTTATTAATTGATATCGTATAATGTATTAACCCGAAGCCGTGATATTAACCACAAGGCCAATAGAATCATCGGGTGATACTAGCCTAGAGTAAAATGTAGATACTGACTTAATTCATATCATGCCATGTATTAGCCCGAAGCCCTTATATTAGCCTTAAAGCCGATAGCTCCTTGGGGAAATACTAGCCTAGGGTGATGCGTAGATAGAGACACGCATCTTAATTCATGAATTTCTCTCATATGGATGTTCTAGCCCGAAGAAATGATATTAGCCATAAAGCTGACAGCTCCATGGAGCAATACAGCATGGAACATTTGGTACGGATTTAGAATTCACTTGTATAACATTGAAAAATAATCAAAATATAAAAACCGACCTCCCCACACAAAATAAATAAATAAATAAAAATAAAAAATACTTGATAGTCGGAGCATGCACAGTACGTAAAAAAAAATAGAAATTCGAACTTAGAATTTGATTATAATAACAATTTAAAAAAAAAAACATTATGTTGTTGTCGTTTAAACAAATCTTAACCCGAATTATATTTATGAAGTGCTTACATGTGTTGTAACTTTAGTGTTGATCCATTATCCAATTTTACCGCCAGCTTGGGACTCAGTTTAACATTGAACCCAAGAAAAGTTCTATCAAAAGACGCGTTTAAAACAAACTTTAGAATAATGATCCTTATGATGTGCTATCTAATTTTGTTACTTCGGCAATTATGGCACTTTACAATTACAATCAATCCTTTCAATTACAAAATCTTGCAGTAAAGAATCACTTATAAGCTTTCCAATAACAAAATATGGCAATAAGTGAACCAGATGATAATAGTACAATGTAATGGTTTAACCCTGAATAAAAAAACCTTACAATCCTCTTATGTTACGATCAAAGTCCAATACCAATCATATCATTTTAAAGTTGTTTATCCCAGTTATGAATGTAGATGCAATAACTTCAAATATTATAGCCATAAAAAATATCGAATGAAAAAAGATGATGTAATTTTTGGTAACTGTGTTTTCAAAATTGAACTATATTAACATTTGCATTTGAATTATCAGAATTATTATTATCATTACAGGGTAAGATGGCAAGTTCTACTCCTGTTTGTGGCATTTGTGATCTACAACAGGTAAATAGGCCTGCATCCATCTGGTGTACCGAATGTAACGAAGGATTGTGCTCTGAATGTCAAAAACACCACGCCTTTTCAAAAGCGACACAAAGACATTCAACTATTTCTATCAGTCAGTACCTCAGCTTACCGGCAAATATCCTACAAATCAAGGAATATTGTGCCGAACATGGCGAGAAATTTCGGTTGTATTGTAAAACACATGACTGTCCTTGCTGTCTATCATGCGTCGTAAACAGGCACAATAAATGTGAAGACGTGACAGCCATTGAAACCGTCATTCGGAAGGATAAGATATCGAATATGATTGGGGAAACCGAAAATTATATTTCTGAAATCTTAGAAACAATTCAAGACATACGAAAAAACAGGACTATCCATCTGTCATCAGTAAAACAACAAAAACAAAATTTGGAACAGGAAATATTAGCTGTAAGATTGAAAATAAATAAACACCTTGATCAGGTACAAGAAACACTCATAAATGAACTGGCCGAGGTTGAAGCAAAGACACAAAAACAATACAAGGAATTTCATGAATTTTTAATCGCACATGAAAAAGAGCTTAAAGAATTCCAAATTACCATGTCAACCATAAAACAGTTTGCAACAGATCTCAAAACTTTTATTTCTTTACACGGAATAGAACGTGACGTATCTTTCATCGACAAATCTATACAAACACTTATTGAGACAGACTCCATGAAAAATACAACTTTATCATGCGAAATTGAGAACAAAGTTCAACACTTTCCAACTCTTGGCAAAATAATCGTTAAGAGCCAGCCGTGTGAAATAACTATTTCCAGAAGAAAGAACAAACAAGCGCAGATTATGGTCGCCCCTACACCATCAGGGTCCATTGAAAATATAACACTAAAGCTGCAGCAGACGATAAATACTCGAGTTAAGTGGACAACAGGATGTGCATTGTTACCTGACGGTAGAATGTTGTTTTCTTGTTATAATGCAGGCCGTGTGAGATCAATGAATGAAGACGGAACACAAGACTTTGATACAGGTGCACTGTCGTCACAGCCATACGATATAACCTATATAGAGGATACTAACTCTATTGCTGTTACATCTGGTGGTAGCTATCCGCGATGTATCAGGATAATTAACATGGGAAGTGGACACATCGAGAAAACTATTTCAGTAAAGTCAGAATGTTATGGTATCGTGTACAGAAATAATAAACTGATTTACTGCGCAGGACAGAAAGGTCTACGTATGGTAGATCTGAACGATGAGTCTGAAAGTGATGTTTTAAGCGGACAAATGTCACCATTTTCATATGTCGCTGCTTACAGAAATAAACTTTACTACACGAACTGTAACAAACATACCGTGACATGTTGTGATCTCCAAGGTAGGATACAATGGCATTACAAAGATGAAAGTATTCTGACGGATCCTTACGGTGTAACTGTAGACAATGAGGGGAACGTTTATGTCGTTGGTTATAGATCCTTTAATGTTGTTGTGATCTCTTCTGATGGACAACTTGGACGACAGTTACTCAGGAAAGAGGATGAACTACAATGTCCACTGGCACTAAACTACGACAGATCTAGAAACCAGATATTGGTTGCAAATCGAACAGATGTCGCTTTCATTTTCCAAATTGCAAAATCACAATGAAACCAAAAATTGAACGACAGCTTTGCATGTGATTTGAACTGCAAATGTATTTAAAGAAAACTATACTTCGGAAAAGATATTGATAAAAATCTTCAGAGTTTATGTAAATAGAGTTTTTACTGCAAGTTACATTTTGGAACATCTAAATATCTTTTATATAACTAGAGCAAAATTTTATTTTTCAACCTTATAACAAAGACTTTTGTAATAATTCAAATATTCAAATATATCTAAACTACATAAAGTAATATATATATTCATTTTGTTTGTTTTTTATTTCAGATATATATTTTTTTGATGGTTTGTTATGGCACAAATAGTAGCCCCTGCACATATTGTCGATTGCGAAAATACGTGCCATAACATGGCAATGTGTTAATCCGTGGAAGATCCAAAATTTTGATACTGAAACAATTTTATCTACAACGAGAAATTTTGACGGTTTATAGTATCCACCGAAAAATAAAGTTCAAAGGAACACATTCCATAGCTCACCTGGTGAAATAATTTGGAAAGAATTTACTGTTCACCTTCACTGCGATAATTTTGAGACGGAAGAAATCTCTAATTTAGATATATCAATCATATTTGTTCCAATTGGAACTTATTCCACACGATACTATCTTGGCTTACAAAATCACATGAAACATTCAACAGTCAGCATTTTTATATTGGAGAGTAAATAAAATAAACATAAATTGATTGAGTAACAATGCATCAATACTGTCATGAATTTCAGAAATGTCTATAAAAGTAAAATTATTGAATATGACGAAGCTCTGTACATATCAAAGTAAAAAACAACAAACAAAAAAGCAATAACAATAACACAATAACAAATTAAAAAAAAATACAAACAAAACAAAAAAAAAAAAAAAAAAAAAAAAAAAAAAAACAAAAAAAAACACAAACAAACAAACAAACAAACAAACAAACAAAAACAAAAACCAACAAAATACAAAATACAAAAACAAAAAACGAAACAAACAAGAAACGTCATAGGAACAAAACGTCCAAATGCTGCAATAGATTTCATTTCTCTGAATGGCTGTTTCGACAACTTTTGTCTTCTTAATAACAGTTAAAAATCAAATATTTGAGAAATTGAAACATATTATTGGTTGACAGAGTACAAACAATCGAAAGGACTTTGGCATGTTTGGGGTACCCACAAAAAAGGACAGAAAGTATAAAGATGTGATTAATGCTTTGACTCAAATGTATCAAAGGTAACCATTGCTTTAACTCAAAAGTACAATGAGTACATGGAAAATATAAATTGATTTGCCCATCTCCAAATTCCGGAAGGAACCAGCAATGGAGACAAATCAGCAGAGGTTGTTAAAAAGGTACCACTGTTAGCAGAACAGTATATATTTTTGCTGTCATGTAGTGTTTTCTTTCGGTCGGGATTGTTGCTTTTTGTCCCCACAATTTCAAAGAATTTCTAAGCTAAATCTCAAGATATTCCCTTATGTTCCTCTGAAAATTGAGATCCCACTTTAAGACAAAATATATTCATATTTAGTTTGGCGTAATGTAAAAGCTACTTTTGAACGTTTCCATAAAAATACAACGAGCAAATTCAAACTACCAACTTGTAAACACAATTGAATTGAGCCTCTCATATAAATATCGTTTTGGTTTTTACTTGCACTCTACATTTCTGGTACCAACAAAGTCAAAATTGGTAAAATTTGAAATTTTTCGACAAAATGATCAACTTGTTCCTTCTTTTGCACTCAAAACCTCTGGAATCATACATCAGTATTTAACAAATCTTACTGTTTCATGTGTTTATGGCTTATTTATACCTGTAAAACATTTCAGCAAATAAATTATGGGATTTCGAGATACCTTTTTCAATGCCAAATCATCCCCTTATCGCACCTTCTCCTCTATGGCTCGTTTTAGCTCAACTGGCTATAGCCAGGGTAAGCTTTTTCCATAATTACTCGACGTCTGTCATCCGTCCGTCTATCCATCAGTCGTATCGAACTTTTCATTTGAAGATCTTCTCTGAAACCACAAAGAAATTAAAATTAGGTCACAATAATTCTTGGCTAGTCCTTTTCATAATTCGTACTAACCCAAGAATGCCGCAAGCGGGAACATAGGTTTAAATAGAATGCTGTGGGAATTACATTCATAGATCTCCTTATCTTAAACATGTTAAACAACTGAATCAAATCAAACTTAGTCACATTTTGCCTTGGATGATCCCTCTCAAAGTTTGTCACTTTTGCGCTTTTTGCCCAAGATGGCCGCCGGTGTAGAATATAGTTTAACATTCGACCTCCTGGCAAATGCGTTCAAAAATCCACTGATTCAGTCTGAACCAAACTTTGTCAAATACTAGTATATTGCGCGGTATTAGCGTCAAAATTAAAAAGTTTTGCCTAGCCTAAAATATTTATGCCTAGGCTGAAATAAAGCGATGCCTAGCCTCAAATAAAGTTATGCCTAGCCTCAAATAAAGTATTGCCTAGCCGAAAATAAAGTTATGCCTAGCCAAAAGTATTAATTCCTAGCCTATAGTATTTAAGCCTATCCAAAAGTATTTATGCCTAGCCTTATGTATACTTATGGCCAGCCTAAAATAATTATGCCTAAACAGTAATGTTTTAATTAACCAATCAGAACATGTTAAACATCAGATGAAATTGCGTATTAAAGATATTTTCTTGAAGCACGTAGTCAAAACGTTTAGCAAATTTGCTTGCTTTGCTTGTTCAGGCGTTGCTCGGGGACTATTTGTTTACAGTATTCTTAGATTTCATTGGACAATACTTATTTAAAGAAAACAATGTAAGTGACGAATGCATATCATCAAGAACCTGTAAATATTCTAGTCTAAAAATGTGGTTTTAGCAAGTGGCAAAATTCTCAAATGCAAATGCCCTTGCCCATGAAAATTCCAATTTCGTTTTATTTTTATCTATCTTTTGCTTAAGGGGGTAGTGTTTTAATCATACTTTTTTTTTCAAACTACTACACCCCCTGTTTTTCCCTTAGAACAAATTAAATTTCTTCAAACAATCCAAAAATTTGCCACATTCTTCAATGAAATCTACAAATTTGTCACATGGAAAACCTACACTACACGAAAACGCTGATTTGCATTTATTTTACTCTGTGTGCAAATATTTGACAAAGGATTGTACTTATCTGTCCAACATTTTTTCAAACGCGTGTATATGTATTTACTTTATGTACACGTGAAACTTGACTGTTTATAGTCTATATTGGAAATTGTCCCAAATAAGATGCTACAACATCCAATTTCGGTTATTGAGTAAGTTGCTACATGTGTTCTATAGCTTTCAAATGATATACGAGATAGTAACAAAATAGTTCAAATGATATACGAGATAGCAACAAAATACGAAAAAACATTTTTTATTTTATCATAAGTAAATAACGGAATTCGTGGTGTATTCATTAAAGTCGGAGAAGAATCTCATTTTCTATTGAATTGTAAACTAGACTAAACCTAGGGGCTCTCAAGAGCCTGTATCGCTCACTTGGACCATCCCTGAAAAAGAAAGCTGAATGGCATTTCCCTTAGGGTCCAATATAAAAACTACCGGTATGTTTCCTGCTTGAGGCCACCTTGGATTGGTTGCAGACACAGATTTTGAACGGGCCACAGAAGAACTTTTGGAATCAAGTTTAGTTCCAATTGGATTTGTGGTTTCAGAGTCATAATTTCTTCAATGGAATCCAATTTAAACTATGTTAACACTGGCGACCATGGATCTGCAGGAGACCTTTTTGTAGGGACCAACTAAGGACCATTATGACTAAGTTTAGTTCTTATTGGACTTCTAGTTTTCGAGATGATCTTTGAATGTGCTTTCCAATGTGTCAAATGTTAAACTACATAAACGCTGGCGGCCATATTTGGCGGGATCTGGACCTACCAGATACCTTTATTAAAAGGTATCATCAAAGTACCATTGATATTCTTCTTTGAATGTGATATCCATTTGGGCCGATTTCAGACCATTTTTCAAAAAAGATTTGAGCAGGGATTCCCCTTATAATCTATGTAATAATTATTGCTCAAATTAAAACATGCCCCTTTAAAAAATATTTTGGCAATGGTTCTCCTTATTAACTAATGTATACATATTTCAGAAAAAAAAATAAACATAAAATTTAGTACAATATATTTGTTTTCTCTAAAATATAGTTTTCTTGTTTGATTTTCATGGCAAGTGAAAGCTTCACCATCCTTCACAATCCATATCAGACCAACTTTAAAAAAAATATTTGGACAGGGGTTCCCCTTATATAATCTTGGTAACACATATTGCTGAAATTAATCTAATCTAGGAACCATCTAACGACCATTATGATTAATTTTGGTTCTAACTGGACCAGTAATTTCTTAGAAGATCTTTGAATGTGTTTTCCATAAGGTCAAATGTTAAAACTATGATTCCCGCTGGCAGCAATCTTGGAGTAGGTACGGACCTGCCTGATACCTTGTTCGGAACGGACCATCTAAGGACCATTTTGCATAAGTTTGGTTATAATTAGACTGGTAGTTTCTGAGAAGATCTTTGAATGTCTTTTCAATAGGGTGTGATGGAACTACCGGTATGTTTCTGGTAGTTTCTGGGAAGATCTTTGAAAGTCTTTTCCTTCGGGTCCAATGTTAAAACTATGTCCCCCGCTGGCGACCATCTTGGCTGAGGTACGGTTCTGCCAGAAACAATTTTTAAAGGGACCATCCAAGGACTATTATGACCAAGTTTGGTTCTCCATTTTGCTCAGTGGTTACAGAGGAGAAGATCAATGAATGAGAAGTTTACGACGTACACAAAGATATTACAAAAGCTCGCCCTTGCATTGCCAGATGAGCTAAAAAGAGCGAACAGATTTATTAGAAACCTTAAAGTAAAACTTTCGAAAAACCTTTCTTTATTTAAAAAAAAGGTTTTCTCTTCAATTTACTTCATATGTATCCTATTTATTTGAAATTTACTATAAAAAATCAGGCATTTGTAGGAAGAATAACGATATTCTCGGTCCCTATATCGTAGGCATATTTTATAACTTTATCTGGCACCGATCTTTCACATTTTTATATCAAATTTTTTATAGTTTGGTCGTAGTGCGCTGATGCAGCATAAGTTGCCGAAATTGTCATCCAGCCCATTCAAATTATCTTCAGCACGCGTTTATGTATGATTTGCAATCTTATGTGTATTTAATGCATCCCCACATAAAGAATTCGTTAATAGATCTTATACCAGCAGTTTGCATCCTTTATTACGTTTTTAGCTGTGCTCGCGTGCTCATTTCACTATATATATTGCTGCTGCTGCTGAGCCATGTTGATGAGGGCTTCTGCTGATGCTGCTGCGCTAGGATGGTTGGGCTTCTGCTGCTGCTGCTTCAAGCCTAGAGGATAAAAATTCAAGTTGTGAGTTTCAAGTGAATCCAGCCATTATTTACTGAATCCATGAAAGATCACTCTTCGTTTCACCAGGCTTGTGACTGGCTATAACTGTATAGTTATAGGCGGCATTTGTCTTTGGTCTATCCTTAACGCAGATCGATGGTTGGTCACAATCCAATACTGTAGCAAACTATCTCTCATGTATAGCATACTTCAAGGCCTCTCTAGAATTAAAGTCCCCTTTATCTTATAGCTGAATTTTAAATTGGTTGTTCACTATTCTGTACACCTTCAATCCATTTTGTCCCATAACACACATCCGTTTTAGCGTTGCAATAATTTTATCCAAATGGTATTCCTATATTGAATGTCTTATTTTATTTTTAATCCTAACCATATATAGTTATATCTTAAATACGCTCACACGACTCATTAGTTGCTCACGAGTATACATTTAGCTTTGCTCGCGTGCCCATTCGGTGGTGGTGGGATGATAGGCTTTTGTGATAGTAGTGGTGGTGGAGGTAGTGGTGGTGAGAGTGGTTACCAAACCATCAACGCGGACCTGACAGAAGACACCCAGTTGGATTATATAAAGGCGCAAACGACCGGCTCCCTCAGTCGCCAGATTGCCATTCTGCTGTCCATTTGTGATTAGCAGTGAGAATTAGAAAGCAGTGGACGTTTCAAATCAGTCATTTAAGCAGTGTACGAGACAGACTACATTGAATACAGATGGGCTGCATCCCCGAAAGACTTTTGGAGCGATTGAAAACTATGAGAGAAAATTTTGATTTACGCCCAGATACGTTCAGAACGCGGACGTCAAGTCCGATAAAACCCTTTGATCTTGCACAAAACTATTTTTATTATATTGGTATAGAAGACAAATGTCAGTACCCACAGTGAGGTGGAGTATTGTTGAAGGCGTGGTACACAAGGAACACCAAAGCAATTTTCCAAAATGTCCCTTCATTCAAGAATGTTTACAAAAACACGGGTTTATACCGAGAACTCCAGAAGAAAAACCTGACATTACGTGCCCAAAATACATAGAGTATGCCAATGAATCAGTCAGACAAGAATCTTACATGGGATGGTCGGTACAACTGAAACAACGACCATCGGACCTTACAAAGGCTGGACTTTGTTTTATTTTAACCAAGGTGATAAAGTACAGGAATTCAGCATGATTGGGAAGAAAACGACGATCCATTGGAGGAACACGCAAAATGGTTTTCAAAATATGGATGGCAAAGAACAAAAACTAAAAAGAGTGAATGAGGAACTGTAAGCGTGAGTTGCAAAAAAAAAAAAAGATAAAAGTTAAAAAAAAAATAATGCAGCCTATAACTCTATAGTTATGGCCAGTCACAGAAAGTGGCTTTTAAAAACGAATACAATGACTACCAAGAGTTATCTCCCCTATAAATAAGTTAATACAGCTTATAGCTCTAAGGTTATAGTTATAGGGTTAGGGTTAGATTATAGATATACCATAGAAAAATCGATCATATTGTGTAAACTAATTAGATTGAATTAAAACAATAATAAAAATAGAATAAAATAAATATATTCAAACTAATTAAAATGAGGAAAAAATCACTTTTCCACTTTAGGTTGCATATGCGTTATGTAATCCTTTCACAGCACTCCTAAGGAGTACCTTGTCGATTGATCACATTATATTCGATCAATATGTCAGTATACGGGAAAGAAACGCCCACAACAGGTTGCGGATGCGCACTCTCAAACCTCACCACAACATCCATGTTTAGTCTTATATTGGTTCATAACATCATTTCCGATCAATATGGATGTAATGGACTTCAAGTATGGCGAAAGTCAAATTTTCCCAAAATGCAGTGTTTTGCTGACGTCTCAAACTGGAAGTTGCCCCCCCCCCCCCCCCAAATAAAAAAAGACTTAATGCAGCTAATGTTAAAGATATGTAAATATGTTAAGTATTAAGGGTCTCAAACCCCAATAAATGAAGAGTTTGTTTTTTTTAAATACAAGAGTTATCTCCCTTATGTAAACGCGGACCTGACAAAAGACACCATATCAATAGGGATAATCGAGGACTGGTGCAGGTTGCGTAGCCTTGACGAAGCGAGCAAGGGGAATAAACAAGTCTATGGCGCAGGTATCGGCAACACTTCGTGGTATCTCGGAACATTTCATGTTCCACATCACCGCCAAAAATCTGACCTTAACAGTGCTCCTATACTATTAGTCTGCAGATGCGTAATAAGCTTTCGAATGGAGGTGGAACGATAAGGACATATTTGAGCCATGTCAAATATACAAAATAAAAATAAACCAACTGTTGGTTTACATCTTGCAAAATTTGTATACAAGTAGGTTCAATAGATCAGGCGCAATAGATTGTTATATTGAAACCGGATACAATTTGCCATATTTTCACAAAGTTATTATTAGAAATGAATGTGGCAGCATGTTTTACACATTAAAATTTTGACAAAGGAGCCACAACGTTCAGTGTTTGTATTCATATATACATCTTGCTTTGAGTAGACGAAAGGGCATGATTAAAATTCAAAATTGAGATGTTCAATGTTAAGGCAAAAGATCACAGCACTTTCACCTGCAATCCTCTGATTTTGGAAGACCTTCGAACCTGAATGACACAGTTCAAAATACTGTTAGATTAAACGAATCACATACCTCAATATCGGCCCAACCCTCGTCCAATCTTGATGCCGGAATCCTCATATTCTGCAAAAACACCGTGTTTTTGTATCTATCTATACCATTTGTGACCATGATGAAGCGATAATTTTTGGTGGATTTGGAAAGACGGGTCACTTAAGGGAAGAACAAGAGGCTCTCAAGAGCCTGTATATCGCTCACCGGGCCATGGCTGACATAGATAAAAGGCATTTCCAATATGAAAAAAAAAAAATTCTAAAGTTACAGTATTCTTGTTTGGTTTCCATGGCAACCGAAAGCTCTACCATCCATTACAGCCCATAACAGAACATCATTAAAAAAAATTGGGCATGGGTTCCCCTTATAATTAAGGTAATACATATTGCTGAAATTAAAACATTTTAAAATTGGACAGGGGTTCCCCTAGTTATCTAGTATACACATTGCCGATATCAAAAATTAAATATCTAGCAGAATACATTTTTTCTGAAATTTGAGTTTTCTGGTCTAGTTTCCATGACAACTGAGAGCTCCACCATGCATAACCACCCATATCAGACCACAATTCAAATGAAAATTCAGAAATTTTGGCAGGGTTCCCCTTGAAATCAATAGGGCCAATGTAAAAACCATGTTTTCCGCTGGCAGCCATCTTGGAAGTTGGATGAGGAACGGACCTGCCAGATACTTTTTTCTGGAGGGGACCATCTAAGGACCATTGTTAATAAGTTTTGTTCTAATTGGGCTAGTAGTATCTGAGAAGATCTTTGAAAGTCTTTTCAATATGGTCCAATGTTAAAACAATGTTCCCTGCTGGCAGCCATCGTGGATGAGTTTACATGCATCTACGGACCATTGTGGCTTAGTTTGGTTTTAATTGGACAAGTAGTTCTGAGAAGAAGATCTTTGAATGCATTTTCCTAAGGGTCCAATGTTAAAACGATGTTCCCCGATGGCGGCCATCTTGGATGAGGTACAGACCTGCAGGATACTTTATTTGGATGGGACCATCTAAGGACCATTGTGACTACGATGAGGTACGGACCTGCCAGATACAATTTTTGAAGGGGACCACCCAAGGACTATTGTGACCAAGTTTGTTCCAATTGGCCCAGTAGTTTCAGGGGAGAAGATCTTTGAATGAAAAGTTCTTGACGGACGGACAACGAACGCCGGACGCCAAGTGATGGCAAAAGCTCTCCCTGGCATAGCCAGGTGAGCTAAAAATACTTAAATCACTTATTCCAAAAAATAACGTAGATGAAACGGTAAAGGATGACGTACTTTTGGGAATTATGATTTTAATAAAATATTAAACATGATATTAGTAATTCACTGTTTCAAATAATCGCCCAATCAGAACATTTTGATTTTCGCCCCATTGATACATCATTTTCCCACCCCATTGAAATTGTCTAATTCTCAATAATCATCCCTATTCTTATGCGGCCATTTAGAAAGGGGGCGTTTTCTGATTAGGTGGAGCGTTTCGTAGACATTTTAGACTATTCTAGTAGGGTATGTTTTGACACAAGGTGGGCGTTTTGTAAAGGGGTGTTTTTGCAAGCTTCCGAATAACACATAATTAATGCATTTTTTCTTTTGTTATGACCAAATAAAACTAGAAAAACAAATATATACCCCCGCTCCCCCTAAAAATAAGATTAAAATCAAAATTGTTTAAAGATGGTGCACAATAACAATGTGTACTGAACATTCTGTAGAGTTTCATTGGATTTCAACAAGTAGTCTAGGAGGATTTGTCGCCACAAAGTGTGTACCCCTATGGCGGACGGAATAACAAACGGACAGACGGACGAACGAACGGGCACCATGATCATTATATACCGCCTCGCTAAAGAGACAGTATAATAGCATTGAACAACCACAAATAAAAATGTAATTTTAACTATTAAATTGTATGCAACACCAGACTCTACTTCTTTTCGCCAAATTTCAGGACGAATTTCCTTTGTATGCATAAAGAATTAATCTGTAAATAAACAACCCCTAAACACCCCATTGGACCCGTACACCGATTTACCGTACGGGGGGGGGGGTTAGTGCAAAACAAGCCAAAAATAGGCATCCATATCCTTTCGTAAAATATGCAGACGAAAGTAACTTCACTATTTTATGGTATTAGTATTATATTTTTATGTGTATGACCAATTGTAACGAAAAACTACACCAATATTCATAATCTATCCCAAATGTGTAAGCGTTCATGTTATTAATAAAGCCACAATAACCAAAATAGTTACTGTACACCAAAAATCAGGATAGGACTAAGCGTACAGTTGGTAGCAACTAAGCAGTACGCAGAGTATGACTATTTTGAGTTTTTATTGAATCACTTACACACACCCAAATTAGCAAAAACAGTACATTTTTAACATTGTTAAAGATATTTTCCATACTGTAAGTGACTGTAGAATACTTTATTTAATGACGTTTTTTTATTACATTTTTATTATTATTATTATACGCTGTAAACAAGTATTGATATTCACCTTTTCCTTTATAATAAATTTGATATAATGACATATTCAAATACTTACAATTTTAACATATTTTAAAACAAGTTATTGAAAGTTTATACGAACGCAATGTGTATATTTTCAATTGTCGGTCATTTCGATTCACAAGAATACATCATTCCATAGTATAGTTGAGTCGATATCAGAAAAGTACAAAACACATTATCTTTTCAACTGGCATTATCCTGTCAACTGGCAGTCGCCAATTCCAAAAAAAAAGCTTGAATCTCTGCATTTTCGACATTACGGAAACAACGAAAAATGTTTGTGCAATGATGTAATAAAGTAATCTTGTGTTTTTAAAATGTTTATATCAATTGTCTTTGAAACATCCACAGAAATTGTATCTTTAAAATTGTAAAGGAAAGTCGACTTTAAAATTTCAAAATATGATATATATTTATATATGTACCGGTCAAATATTTTACCAATACGTCGCAGTTGGTATACTAATCACAGATCATTGATGGTGACAGGATGTATACTTATATGTATCAGTCAAATATATGAAACGAAAAATTTGATATATAGTTACATGTATCGGTCAAATATTTGACCAATACATCGCGGTTCAAATAATAATATGGAAAAAGGAACAGAAAAAATAATATGTATTTACATGCATCGGTCAAATATATGAAGAGAAAAATCTTATATATGTATGTTATATTTGACCAATACATCACTGTTCACATAGTTACCACAGATCATTGATGGTAACAAGATGTATATGTATATTTATTGGTCAAATATATAAAGAGAAAAAAATCAAAATTTAATATATAACAATATGTATGGGAAAAAAATATATTTATATGTATCGGTCAAATATTTTACCAAATCTTAAACAAGACGACTACATATTAGAACAACCGTAAGTATATTCAAAGCAGGTGAAAGGTGAACTTAAAGTTTCATTAACTCGGTATTTTTGTTCTTCAATATGCTTATCCCTAATAAGGTTCGAATAATTAAGAAAGGGACAAAGAAAGTTCAATTACATTATTTCAAAATATGCTTTTATAAAATCACAAAAAAACAATATTTTTTGCACAAAAAAATCGTGTATCTCTCTTATAACGATGAAGTATTTTCTTCGGAAATTTACTAAAATCTATCAGTACATCGCAGTTTACAGCCACAGAAAACATGACAAAAATAATAATCAAATGTTGTTCTTCATCTTAAAGTCATTCAGAGACGCCAAAGAATATACCACGTGCCCTGTAAGTTTATTAGGACCTTAACTGGTAATTGTCAGAGATGCATGTATAAACAAAACGACAGTAGAGTAGTAAAAGAAGAAAGCACAAGAAGATTACACAAACCAAAGTCCAGAAAAAGAGGGCACTAGAAACCGGAAGACCAAAAAACACGAGACCCCACAATTATCACAATTATAACACTCAAAATAAAAGCATTCTCATTATGAACCGGAAGTGACATCATGTGCTCCGGAACGGCAGTCATCTCGTGCTCCGGAACGTCAGTCATCTCGTGCAGCGAAACGGCAGTCATCTCCCGCTCCGTATATGGCACCCGGCCATCACACTTTCAGTGATTCTATTAAGGGTAAAGTCGGTGATGCGAAACCCGGGAAGATGTGAATCCACCTGAAATGTCCGTTCACATTTGTAAAAACGGCCTTTCACATATCTTTCTGAATCAGTGAAGGCGATATAATTTCTAAGTGAACGAAAGAAACAAATGAACAAACAAAGGGATATGGAGTAAATGTACATGGGAAAATATCCCTATAAATACATAGTAAGATTAAGCAAATGGAACAACGCTTTCATAGTTATTATATTCATCTTGAAGTCACTATGAACCCTTCAACAAAGATTGATTGATTGATTGATATTTTACGCCAACTTCAGCAATATTTCAGCTATATTGTGGCGAGAACTGCTGCCTTCAACAAAGAGCAAACACTCCTACCTAATGGTAAGTTCAACACGGCAACTAGCACCAGTTTCAGCGGAATTCTCTTGCTAAATGTTGAACAACGCTACATTCATGTATCCTTTTTGTCATGGACGCGGGGTCATCAACAAGCATAACACTGTAATCCGCTGCCCTGACAACCAGTTTCTAGGACATTGCTTCGGTCTTTTCACAAGGTCACTCTATGAAATGCAAGCTTTGCAGTTATGAAACAGCTCAGTGTGAAATAACAGCAGTAGAATATCGAAGGAACAAGGGAAGCGATGACCACAAAAATCAAAATCCAAAGACAAGGCAAAAACGTCAACAGAGAAAAACAAAGGCAAAACAAGGACATGAGACAGCTACAATGAACGGAAATAAAAAGACGACATTAAAAACTAAGGCAGTCATGGTGTGAACTCCCATGAAAACCGGGAGTGACATCAGGTGCTCCGGAAGGGTAAGCATTTCCTGCTCCGCTATCGGCACCCGTCAC
>MJUU01049152.1:0-15472 GCA_002080025.1 Modiolus philippinarum
GATGGCCGCCAGCGGGGATCATAGTTTTAACATTGGACCCTATGGGAACATACTTTCAAAGATCTTCTCGTCTGAAACTACTGGGCCAGTTAAAACCAAACTTGGCTACAATAGTGCTTAGATGGTCCCCTGCAAAAAAGATTTCAGATCCGCACGATATCCAAGATGGCCGCCAGCGGGGATCATAGTTTTAACATTGGACCCTATGGGAAAATATTTCAAAGATCTTCTCCTCTGAAACTACTTGGCCAATTTAAACCAAACTTGACCACAATAGTCCTTAGATGGTCCCCTGCAAAAAACTTGTTTTTTTCAGATCCGTGCGATATCCAAGATGGCCGCCAGCGGGGATCATAGTTTTAAGATTGGACCCTATGGGAAAATACATTCAAAGATCTTCTCCTCTGAAACTTTTCAGCCAATTGGAACCAAACTTGGCCACAATAGTCATTAGGTTGCTGCCCTGCAAAAGAGGTGTTTTTCAAAATGGAATAAAAAAGATAACAGGAAACACCTACAATGGCCGAAAAACATAGCCACATGCCAGAAAGTAAATAGGAATTGCACAAGAAAAAACCCACAATAAAAATACAAAAGACAAACATAAACAACAATAGGAACTTCAAGTCTTTGCTTTATGCAAGATGGCTTCCAGCGGGGAACAGATTTAACATTTGACCCATTGGGAAAACATTAAAAGATCTCCTCTGAAATTACTTGGCCAATAATGAAAACATACTTGGTCACAACGGGCCATAGTTGTTCCTGTTTGAAAAATTTGCCAGGCTTGTCGGCATCGCATTCAAGATGGCCCCTGTGGGGAACATAGTTTAACCTTGAGACTTATCGGAAGCCTATCGTAAAGCATTTAAAGATGTTCTCCTCTGAAAATAAGCAAAATTAGACTCAATGGTCCCCTTCAAGAAAGGTGACAGTAGAACTGCAACCAAATCCAAAATAGCTGCCAGTCTGGAATATAGTGAAATTAAGATAAAATTTGAAAATAATGCCCTTAAAACATTGGGATTATTTTAACTGCATATGCCAGCCGTTGCCCAGGTGAGCGATACAGGCTCTTGAGAGCCTCTTGTTAGTTAAACTGATTGGTCTGTTAAAAACAGGAAATACTTTCTTGACGATATTTTCGTCATGATATAATTTTTTTAATAAAGCGTCAGTGTATGGAGTAAAATAGCTTTAACCCTTACAACAAAAAAGAGACATTTAAAATCGAAAAATTAAAAGAATATTGAGTAATTATGAATTTCCATAATACCAATCAATACATGAGAAGCGAATGTTTTTTTCTGTCGCCCTTGAATTGATATGACCACAGTTTTCCGTTACTCTCTCTCTCTTCTTTTTGAAAAAGTGCAGGACATTGGACAAACATTAACAACACTTGACGGATATCCACAACAAGAAACAGAGTCGAGAATAACTTAGAATTGTGACTTCTTTACATGCAAAGTACACACGACAGACACTTCATTCAAAGCAGTTTTCCCTTCACTGCTTATTTTAGCAAGAACTTTCCAGTGTTGAATATACTTAGCACTTTACAGACATTTCAGTCCCACAATCAAAAACAAAATACCGAAATTACTGTAATTTTAGTTTCTACAGGTGACCATCGACAACTTATGTCCCTTCAGTAATGATAAGGCACGGACCATTTGATTTTCGGGGGGGNGGGGGGGGGGGGGGGGGATGGGATTTTTACCCGAGCCGGGAAATTTTTTTCGCAGGCCAGATTATTTTTTTCCCTATAAACACTATGCTAGAAAATTTTGTTGAGCCAGGCTTTTTTTTCTAATGGACAGGATCAGGGCCAGATTATTTTTTTCAGCCCAGATGCTGGTTAGAATTTTTTTTTGGGGGGGGGGGAATCGGGGCCAGAATTTTTTTTTCTAAAAAATACCAGCTCCCCCCCCCTGAAAATCAAATGGTCCGTACCTGAATCAAAACCTTTTGAAGACCATTTATCGAAAAATGCTTCTGGTCGAAGCAGTGTGTGAAAAGTGTCAGATTATAATTTTTGGTGAAAAAAAAATGGCAGTTTGAGTAATTAATTGTTACTTTAATTTGTTTAATTCTCTCAAAACAATTTGCTTGTCGTTGTAAAGTAGCATCATAAGACTAAACCAAAAATCAAGGCGCCGTAACAGTTCTGGTTATTTCTCGATATTTCTTGTAATCTCGTAAAATAGCAGATGTAGTTTTAGACTTGTCAATAAACACTGGTAGCTTTTCCCTCTCTTTAAGCAATTCTATTTGGGTCTGACGTCTTCCTTTTGGTGATAAGGAAAATATGAGACTGCTGACTTCTCGGTCCATGAATTTTCTCATTTCATAAGTAGACTTGCACTGACCTGGAAATATTGTTCTTTCTCTGCTAAGTACAAACGTCTTTTCTCTGCGTTTCAGGCGTCTCGTGCTCTTTGCAGCTACAACCCTGTCGTCAACTATTGTTGCTGTTTGTTGTCCCCTCAATTTGTGAATCAAGCCCTTCCAATTTGTTGGATTGTTCGTAGCAGCATTTTGTATTACTGTTCTATCCATTCTAAGCGTTGATGCACTACTTGATCTTCGAGTGTCATTATTTACACCACTCATCCAGGACTCGATCTCTGTTTTGTTTCTTTTTAGAATACTTGGAGCAGTTGATGGTTGTGTGTTTCTAGTTGTCTTAGGCGCCTTTGTGTCCTGATTGATTAAGTTAGAACTTGAAGCCGAAATAATTCCTTTAGAAGGATGTAGTTCGACTTCATTTTGCACAATTTGTTTCTGGGATTGTCCACTATTTGAAGTTCGAACAAGACTTGAGTTAGTCTTTTCTCGAGTTAATTGTCTTTGCGTATCTTTAAGATTGTGAATCCTTTCTCTTACATTTTCTGATTTTGGTATTGTATTAATCGTTTGTTTCCTGTTTAATGTATTTGTACTATTTGTTAACTCGATTTTGTTACTTTCAGAATTTTTCTCTATTCGAACTTTACTCTCTCTCGATACGTTTGATTTACTGCTATTTTGTCTTTGATTTAAGACTTTCGATTGGTGTTCAGTTTTTACATCTTTCTTCTCATGCACTACTTTATCAGTATATCCAGCAGTTCTTGTTTTAAAACTTACTGATATTTTTGTATCATTTTTGTCATCGATATTCTTAAGATCTTCTTTCTCGTCTTGTTGTTCAACATTGTCATTTACACTTGATCTCGATATAGTTATCTTCTTTGTGGTTTGCCCGGAAAGTATTCGGTTTTTGTCCTGAGTTTTTGTACCTTCGACGTCTTGTACTTTGGTATCGTCTATGATATTTCGACGTCTCTTAGCGGAACTACTTGCTGAATTTGTCATGCTAGTTTGATCTGCATATGTTTGACATATGTTCACCGATGAACTTTTTGTATTGTCTGTTTGAACAGATAAATTTCTTTCAATTGCGTTCTGTTGCTGATCGCGTTTTTGCTGGTTTGGAATCGTTACTTCATTTAATCTGGTATTATCAGGTATGTTTATATCATTGTTCTTTTCATCTTCATAAACTTTTGCTATGTGTGGTTTTCCTGTATTCGGTGAAACAAGCGATTCTTCATTAGGTTGGTTCTTGGTAACTAATACTTTTAGTTCTTCAGTATTCACAATTTTATCATCTTGTGAATTCGCACTGGCGGAATTATTTTGATCAGAATAGCGTATTTCTTTTTTGTCGCTTGTGACATTATTGTTGATAAACTCCTCTTTATTTTCCGTTGTTGTATTCGAATTTTCACCGTTTTTCAAAATATCAGATGACTGTATTTTTGAATCAGCAGGTTCAGGTTCTACAGTTGGATCAGGTGCAAGTTTGCTGTCCGTCGTATTGTTTTCATTTTTAACGAACCCTTCATTAGGTTTGATAGGCTCAATGTGCTTCCCTTCATCATCCAAGCGATAAACTACTACCTCTTGTGTATCTTCATCAAGTAAAGAGTCTGTATCACCTTTTGGTTCTTCGTGGATAGTTTCGGTAATTATATTTCCCCAAAAACCTCCTTCCCCGGATACCGTACTCATCTTACGGCTTCGACCGCTTGTCATCCGCATTCGTCGAAAAACTGACGATGGTGGTCTTGAATCTGTTTGGGACTGAATATCAGATTCTGAGTTTTCTATTTTCACAGTTTTACCCTTGAACCACATTTTCATTAAATCACGAGCATCTAAATGACATAAGCGGTTGCGTTTCTGGGGATGAAGAACGGGATCGTATTTATCGAAGCTATGTCGCTGATAGACTTTACGTAAAGCCAACATTTTTGACAAACTGTCTCTTTCGTTGTTAACACTTCGGCTGGTTTGTACTAATACTAAGTGTTCATTGTTATCTAACTTCTTCATTTCAAAATCTAGTAAATTTGACAGTTGTTTGTTTTTTGTTCTAGTATTGAACATGATCGCTTTACTCGATCTCATAATTGAGTCCATTCTTGATTCTCTAGAAAATCCCAGACTATGCTGTATAAGCTTTTGTGGCATTTTGACTGTTTATTTCTGTGCCTATTTAAAAAGAAATAGTATTAAGTCATCAATATAATTTCTTTACATATATACATATCATATAATTGTGTTGTAATGTTTTCAATTCAACGCTGTCCGATAGTTTTCTAGATTGAAATAAAGCAATTCGTCATCTACAGGGTATGTTTGAAGAGGTTTTAAAAAAGAAAATAAAGCTGGTCTTTTTTATTTCAATTTTAAACGAAATGAATTGAAATCAAATGAAAGTTTGAATCTTTTGATGGTAATCTTTCTCTGCAAACAACAGTTGGACATTGCATTCGCTGTTGTGTTTGTCGAATAGTGCGTGTTGTATCGTTTCAAAATTGAACAGAAGAGTATACCTTTTTTTACCGCACATATTGTCATTTACAAGCTATACCATATTTACTCGGAAATTGAATCAAAGTATCTATGTTTCCATTTTAGCTTGAAACGTTGTATTGGTATGTAAAAATGTCTGAATTACGGTTACGTTATATGCGCTACAATTTGTAACTTTACGAAGTTTCCTCTATAGAATACATTATGACTCTTCAAAGGAATCATACCACATAATGCAGTCATTGGAAGACAGGTTGCACGAGCCCAAAGTCTTAGGGTCGACTTTTTAATAATTTTCACATTTCTAAAAATTTTTTTACTCCCTTTCTCCCATTTACAAAAGATTAGACCAAAGACTAATCTTCTTATTGTTTATATAAAAGAACTCGTGTAATCAAGTCATGTCTGAAAAGCTTAAGAGATTGAACATTTTTAGGTTTTCTTTTACAAAATATCAGAATTTTTGTTTTACTAAGATTCACTTTAAACTTTCATTGTGTACAATAATTTTCAAAACTTGTAGGGCGCCGGGAAAAAAGAGATTTTATGAACTCCTAAGAAAAGGCGTACAAACGCGAGATAAATAAGGCAATAATTGCACATAGGCGCAAAATGCGAAACAAAATAAATACTTTAAAAAGCAATAACACTAAGGAATTTTGGAATATTTTAAATACTAAGCAAACACGAAAGAAACCTGAAATATCAATAAATGTTCTTCATGATTTCTTTAAAAACAATGAAGAAGGAGAAGAGGAAACACAATTTCTATCTGATACTCCAGAATTAAACGAAATAATAAATAGCGAAATTTCTGATACCGAAATTTCCAAATATATTAGAGCACTAAAAAATGGTTGTTTAGGGAAATTATTTACATCCGTACTGAATACTAGACTAAATGATTTTCTTGAAAACTTTTTATTATTAAATGAAAATCAATCTGGTTTCAGAAAGGGATATTCAACTATTGACAGTATTCTTACCCTTCACTTTCTTTTTGAACTGTTAAAACTTAAGAAAAAGAAAATGTATTGTGCCGTCATTGACTTTGCAAAGGCATTCGATAAGGTCTGGCGTCATGGTTTATGGTCAAAGCTTCTCAGAACATCAATTAATGGGAAAATGCATGGGGTAATTGTAAATATGTATAGTAACATTAAATCACGTATTTTTAATGGGTATGAATATTCAGATTTTTTCCCTTGCAATATTGGTGTTAGGCAAGGAGAAAATCTTTCACCTGTGCTATTCTCCTTATATATAAACGATTTAGAACATTTTTTTTCAAAGCAAAGATATTGTCGGCATTCAAAGTATTTCTAATGAGGTCGAAATTGAGCTAAACCATTTTCTTAAATTATTTGTCATTCTTTATGCTGATGACACTGTTCTGTGATCTGAAAGTAATTGTGATTTACAAAAACAGCTGGATTCGTTAAATGAGTATTGTACCTTATGGAAATTAAAGGTGAATGTAGAAAAAAGTAAGATTGTTGTCTTCTCAAAAGGTAGACTTCCTAATAATCTGTCTTTTAAATACAATAATGAGACTATCGATATTGTAAATGAATTTACTTACCTGGGAGTTCTTTTTTCAAAATCGGGTAGTTTTACAAAAGCTAAGAAATCAAATGTGGATAAGGCAACTCGGGTAATGTACGATATTATTCGTAAAGGACGAGTTCATAATTTATCAATTGAATGTCTCTTAGAACTGTTTGATAAAGTTGTACAGCCGATATTATTATATGGGTGTGAAGTCTGGGGTACAGGTAATAATTCTGTCATAGAAAGAGTTCATCTAAAATTTTGCAAAATTTTGATGCATGCTAAAAAATCTACGCCCGACTTTATGGTATATGGGGAATTAGGAAGATATCCATTAGATATATGCATTAAACTACGAATTATCAAATACTGGGGAAAATTAATTACAGGAAGAAAAGAGAAGCTGCCTGCAGTTTTATACAGTCTTGCTTTTAAGAAATATGGAAATAATGTTATATGGCTCAAATATATTAAATCTATTCTAGATGAGTGTGGTATGTCATATGTATGGAACATCCAGTGTGTTTTATCAATATCCTGGTTATATAGTACTGTTAAACAAAACTTGACTGATCAGTTTAGGCAAAATTGGTTTTCTAATTTAGAAAATTCTCCAAAATCTTTAAATTATAGACTCTATAATGAAGAACTTAAACTAGAAAACTACTTTAAAATTTTGGATGATAAAAATATTGTAACTTTTTGCAGATTTCGGACTCTAAATCATAAATTACCAATTGAAACCGGAAGATGGCAAAATATAACACGAGAAAACAGAAAATGTATTCTGTGTAATTCAAGTGATTTAGGTGACGAATTTCATTATCTTTTTACTTGTGATTTTTTCAAAAATGAAAGAAGATTACTTTTAAAAGAAAAATACCGGACTAGGCCAAATACGCTGAAATTCAAAGAACTTATGAACAGTAGAAATCTTTCAGACTTAAATAATCTTTGTAAATCATTACGTACTATCAACAAAAAATTTGAATCTCCTGGGTAACCAGAACTTAAAGCTTTCTTTTCTTTTTTTTGTATATTTATATAACATATTGTTAACACTCATATTCGTATTACCTCTATGATTCTATATTTATTTCATCTGTATGCTCTCTGTACCATTGTATTTTGGTTTTGGAGAATAAAGATATATATATATATATATGGGAGATTCTCCAAAAATAATGGTATCATCCGCATATAGCACTGCAAATATTTTTAGATTATATGCAACTGATTTTCAAATGATATTTCACAAATGAGCGTAGACATTTATGGGTAGAGCCAGAGTTACCTAGCAAACTGACAAACAACGACTATGACTGAACCGGATTTTTTAACTGGTGCCACGAGTAGAACAGATAACGCTTAACCTTCCCTATCACCAGATGATACATCCAGTTTTCTCGGGTTTTACACATAAAAGTGCGTTTGTAGCATTCCTCTTTTTTGTTTTTTTTAGGTTTTATTTTGCCTTTGTCATATTTTCTCCGTTTGTCTTGCATCTGAATTTTCATGTTTTTGATATTTAATTAGGAACTATCCCTTTTATCTTTATGCTTTAGTATCGTTTGTTGTTGAATTTTGTGATATGCATTGTTTGTATAAAATCAAAGAAATCTTAACTTAAAAAGATAGGCAAATGGGAAAACTAAGTGGGAAATGGGAAAATGAAAAATAAATATGGAAATTAGGTAAATGGGCGAAAAGGGTTTAGAAATGACAAAAAGATAAAGCTAAATGTGTAAAATGGGAGAAAAATCATCCATGCCTCCACCTCTACCTCTATTTCTAGTGTTCTCGTAATTACCATGCCTTTTGACTTTGATTAATGTTATCCACGTATACTGCAAAATATTCTTTCGATATATTCTACTACTGTTGTTTTGAAAAAAAAAACATATTCCACTATTTTGCAACAGCATTGATATTGGAACATGAGAATTTCAATTCTATAATAAAGATCTGTATTTTGAAAGAAAAAAATTAAATAACAGTGCCATGATTATTTCAGATAAGTCATGCTTTTATTGATTGTACATTTCATTTTCTTTATTTATATTAACTACGTAAATAAATTTCATAATATAACATTAACCAATTGTCCTTATTTAAATTGAAATAAAATAAAGATTAAAATCACAAACCTTCAAAAAATCTAATAAACTTTTACAGGTAAAATACTATTTCAAAAAGATGGAATAATTGTGTCTACTAAATCAGTGTCTACTTAATTAAAATCAAAGTTACTCACTAATATCAAAATATCCAAGGAAATTAAACTCTACGCTTAACAATATTTTATATAAACAAAAACATTAACGTAAATACTATTTAGGTTATGGTCGGTCGGAGAAACTTCTGTTTAATTGAGTTCTTTGTTTTAGAACAAGTAAAGAGATATTTTTGTCCATTTAATTACAATTGTATAAATTACTTTTTAGTATTAAATTACTGTTATTGATATTGTTATAAACATGCATTGGGACCCGATATGAAACTTCTAGATCTGAGTGTATGGTCGATTGTCTTTTTTCTCGGTGTGATCTTACAATCAAATCGTAAAATTTCAGTTAAAGGAGGAGTCTATGAATTGAATATTTGATTCTTTTCAACTCAAATTAGACCTTGAATTTTTTCCTCGTTGACATACATTGGATTGCAAAATATTGAATTATACATTTATGATCGAGCATCTATTGGAAAAATATCTGTGCAATGGCTATTTTTTTTTATTTTATCCTCTCTAAATCATAATTGGATTTTTAACATTATTCAATATTTTTGAAAAAATACTCTTGATTCGAATTAACATGAAAATAGATGGACACAAAAAAACTAAATTAATGTCATTTTTAATTTTAAGATACTTTTTCGGTTGGAAATATCGCATTTTAATGTAGCTCGAAAATAAACAAAACAAAATAAAGTTAAAAGTCAAAACTCTGTCAAAACAAGTTTAACATCTATGTTGCGGAGCTACACATAGTTACTTTTGTCTCGTGCAGTGCTAAACAATGACAAAGATTTTGTCCAGGAAACATATACCAAAAAAAAATAATATGAATGAAAAATAAATGCGAAAAAAATTTTAAATTTCAGTTACAGATAAAATCAACTTACTGTTATAGCAGGGGGTTAATACATCCTTCAAAAATTTTACCTGGTATCTACGTGCACTGAAAATGATATACAAAAAAATTTAAACCAATATCTTACCAATCATTAATTTGTTTTCAATACAACATAGTAGGGTAGAAATTCGATTTTTCATTGTTACAACATATGGTATATAAACATAAAAATGCTTTTGGACTAGTTTCAAGTAAAAGAATTTTCCATTTCAAAAATATCAAATCGTTAAAAATTGATTTTATATTTCTTTCTTGTAGTTGGCTAACTAATGAATGTTCATACTCTAAATAATCATATTTGTTTTGGGTAAATGTTGCGAAGAACACAGCTTCCGCCCATTTATCTTATATTGTTAGTATTGTTACTTTAAATTCTTCCAAATGTATTTGACGTAAAATTCTACTTAACATCGAGAACTTCAAACACTTCAGGCGGAAGCAAATTGCATTTCATGTTCCTTAAAAATTTAGAATAATCTGACTTACCGTATTATATCAACTTCTATCTGCATTTCATTAGTCTTGTTTGGATGAGAATTCTAGCTAACAAATCACGGACCAGAACTGTCAAGATCCGAAATCCAAAGGGAAAAAGAAAAGAAAATGCAAAACCACCAGAAAAATTTTCAACCACAACTGTCCTAATTTGGTACAGGTATTTCAAAAGAAATTCTGTGTTACGTTGTGTGCTAAAGTGAATTCGGTTTTATGGCGCGCCAAACCTCCCTTCCATTACCGTAGTGTCCAGAAGCAATCTACATCAAATTTTCTTCTTTGGAAGAAATGTGATTAGTGCTGTTTTGTTCCAGTATTCAGTTAAATATAGTAACAAACGTTTTATAATATTTTGTTGTTGAGTTGAGTTACAGACGGTTAATATTATGTTGTAAATTGGACAGTGTTTGTGATATTTTTATTTTTACATTTCTTCTTTTGTTCCCAATGTTGCTTTCATAAGACAATTTAGGTTTAAGCTTTTATCAATACTGGACGAGTATGTAAGTTCATTTAAGTAATTTGCAACTTGCTTGAGACATTACCCTGACGTATAATACATGTATATATTACATATGGTATAAGTTCCTATCAATCTCATTGGCTAATACGCTCACGTGATTTTATGAATATTCAGTATATTTCAGCGTTGTTTCTAATTTTAGGTATATTGACGCCATGTTTCTATTTTTAAGTATATTGACGCTATGTTTCTATATTTAGTTTTATTGATGCTACATGTGTGGTTGAACTTTCAGACTATTGTTTTTACTAAGAAAGGTCTTATGTAAAAAAAATTTTGATAAATATTTGGAAACGCTTTACACATTAACAAGAGTTTCCGCCGGGGAAATAAAAGGGGGTATTAAAATGTTTTACAGAGCAACCACTGAAATCAATGAAAAATATATTTAACAGTTGTCACATTTTTATTGCACACTTCACGTTAACACGCTAATAAAAGGCTTAGTTGTTTGTTTTTTTATTTGCAAATATAACAGAAATCTCGGCATTTATTTATCATATGAACACCCATGTAACCCATTCTAGATGATGGCAGATCCAGACCCGCCTTCAAATAAAGGTTTTATTTCTAATTAAATTTCGATTTATTGACAAAATTTTCCTCCACAAAAACGTAATGATATACTATAAAACTACATATGTAATATAAAAATGATGGACTTTGTACTCTGTCAATATGTTAAATATGGACCTGTTAGGAATATATTGACCTCGGACTTCGTCCTCGGTCAATATAAACCTAACAGGTCCATATATAACATATTGACCTCGTAAAAAGTCCATAATTGATAAATATTTTTTTTTTATCAAGACCCGTTACAGTTTTATATGCATCCCCTGGGGAAAACATGTCTACGATGTCTTCAGACGTTATATATTAATTTTCTGCACGACTAATATTTTCTGAAATATGAAGATCATTGAAGCTTATTCCTTCCCTAAGTCGAGTTTATGGACTTATCGTACGAAAAAATGAAAACGCATCCCCCCTTTTTTTTTGGGGGGGGGGGGTTGCAAGGAAAGACTTCTCACTTTATACGGGCACATATCTCACTTAACGTTGGGACAACTAATTCATGCACGATTGATTACTCTCTGTGTTCTCAACTTTCGCTTATTCGACTGGTGTGGACATGGCTGATATTTTGGTTTGTGCATTTTTACCAACTATTTATTTCATTTTATCGAGAAAGGTAGAGTATTGACACTATTGTGGAACTTTTGAGTTTTTTCCAAGATTCAATCAATGAGACGCTGGAATTAACACTACTAAGTTCTTGAACGCTCAGAAAAGTCCCCATCTTCATAAATTCATCGGTTTTCACTATACCGGATATCGGCAAATTTAAGGCATAGAAAAATAAAATTACATACGTCTGAAGTCAAGGACCAACCGAGTTAGAACTCTAAGATGTGATATTATCGAATCATCTTTCCACTGCGAAATTTGAGCATTACAATTTGAGTGACAAACATACCTACATTAAAATTTTTAATATTGCAGAAAATCTCATCAGTGAAACTAGAATCAAAACATTGGAAAACTTTCCGGAGTGAACATATCGGAAGTTTCTACAAGAATGAGTGCAGGTAGTTTTTAGCTTACCTGACCCGAAGGGTCAGTGTGAGCTTTTGCCATCACTTGGCGTCCGTCGTCCGTCGTCCGGCGTCCGTCTCCGTCCGTCCGTCGTCTGTTAACTTTTCACATTTTCATCTTCTCCTCCGAAACAACTGAAGCAAATTCAATCAAACTTTATAGGAATGATGTACTAAAGGTCCTTTACAAAGATTGCTCATTTCGTTCCGATCCGAAAAAAAACATGGCCGCCAGCGCGGAACTTAGGTTTAACATTGGACCCTATGGGGAAATTCACATTTCCTTCTTCTCTGAAACCACGGAAACAAATGCAACCAAACTTTACAGGAATGATGTACTAAAGGTCCTAAACAAAGATTGCTCATTTCGTTCCGATCCGATAAAAAAACATGGCCGCCAGCACGGAAAATAGATTAACATTGTCCCTATGGGAAATTCATATTTTCATCTTCTCCTCTGAAACCACTGAAGCAAATTCAACCAAATTTTGCAGGAATTATGTACTTTAGGTCCTTAACAAATATTGCTCATTTCGATCCTATCCGATAAAAAACATGGCCGCCAGCGCAGAACTTAGGTTCAACATTGGACCCTATGGGAAAATTCACATTTTCTTCTTCTCATCTGAAACCACTGAAGCAAATGCAACCAAACTTTACAGGAATGATGTACTAAAGGTCCTTTACAAAGATTGCTCATTTCGTTCAGATCCGATAAATCATGGCCGCCAGCGCGGAACTTAGGTTTAACATTGGACCCTATGGGAAAATTCACATTTTCTTCTTCTCCTCAGAAAGCGCTGAAGCAAATTCAACCAAATTTTACAGGAATGATGTACTAAAGGTCCTTAACAAAGATTGCTCATTTAGTTCTGATCCGATAAAAAAAATGGCTGCCAGCACTCAAGATAGTTTAACATTGGCCCTATATGGGAAATTCACATTTTCATCTTCTCCTCTGAAACCACTGAAGCAAGTTCAACCAAACTTTACAGGAATGATGTACTAAAGGTCCTTTACAAAGATTGCCCATTTCGTTCTGATCCGATAAAAATCATGGCTGCCGGCGTGGAACTTAGGTTTAACATTGGACCCTATGGGAAAATTCACATTCTCTTCTTCTTCTCTGAAACGGCTGAAGCAAATTCAACCAAACTTTACAGGAATGATGTAATAAAGGTCCTTAACAAAGATTGCTTATTTCTTTCCGATCCAATAAAAAACATGGCTGCCAGCACGGAACATAGTTTAACATTGGACTCTATGGGAAAATTCTTATTTTCTTATCCTCCTCTGAAACCTCTGAAGCAAATTCAACCAAACTTTACAGGAATGATGTTCTAAAGGTCCTTAACAAAGATTGCTTATTTCGTTCCGATCCAATAAAAACATGGCCGCCAGCACAGAACATAGTTTATTTTGGCCTTGTGGGAAATTCACATAAAAACATGGCCACCATGCAGAACATCAAAACCCTGCTGTTCAGCATTTTGTCAGGTGAGCGATACAGGCTCAGTGTCTGAGCCTCTAGTTTTTCCTTGTTGGTATGGTACAATTGTACAAAGAGCAGGCTCAATGATGAAGTGAATGAAAGTAGAGAATGCTTCAAGACATTAATAATGTCTGTATAAGTTGAATGAATAACAGGTGAGAGTTTACAGAGTCATCGATTAAGTCTGTATGTGTTTTCCACGGTTGGGGCAAGAAATGTATTGCCCAAAGTTGGGGCAAAAAAAGTTCCGCTAAACACTGAGTTGATCCATGTGTGTCATCCAAAATATAGGCTAGGATGTGTTGTCGTTTTATCGTCCGATAATTCCCGAAATAATAGGACGGTATAGGCGCCAAGGATTTTCCTCCGTAAGAGAAATCTAATTATAAAACGTCAAAAAAAAACCACAAAAAAAACCAAAAAAAAAACAGCTTGGATATGTTATAAATTTATCAGAATGTGCATTGAAATCTGTTTTTATAAGCCGTGAAAAATAAATTATATACGTGTGAAGTAAAACACCAACAGAGTTAGAATTGTATAATATATCCTTGCGAAATTTAAGTATTACAATTTAAGTGACACAAAAATGCACTGAATTTTTTTAATGTTGCAGATAACACCTTATTTCTATGAATTTTCATCCTATCAGTGCAACTAGAATCAAAGTGAACTCATCAAAAGTTTCTACAAAAATGATAGTAAGAAATCGAACGAAAAAACAACACACCCTAAAGTCGGTTTCACTTCCTTTAGATAATGGAAATCTCACGATTTCAGCTTTATTTTTACACTGATCTTTATCATATTTGGTATGTATATCAAGAATGATCATACATAACTGAAAAGCGTTGAATTCGCCGTTTCGACATGCACAAAAGTCAGCAGTCATGTGCATTTTCACATTTTTTTTTTCAACCAGGTGAAAATTTCTAAGTGGTGGGTAGTTCTATAATAAGGGCGACCAAGTAACAAGATAAATTAAGATGACCCGAGTTGACCTACCTAATAATAGCAAGGTGTACTCGTTCGGGGTTGACAATTGTTATCCACGGATTTTTTGTTTGTAAACATTGAATAGAAATAAGCAGTTTGTCTCTCCTGCAGCGTGGAGTCCGTAAAAAGATTCCCCGTGAGAGAGATGTATGCTCTATATACATTACAGTTATGGTGTACTTGTTTTTGAGAGAATTTCTCATATGAATGCACTATCATTCTTTAAAATTTTGGCTTTTTAATTTTTTTGTAATTCAAAATTGTTTTTCTGACCACCTGTTTATTGTGCCCACGTCTCATGATTTTGTTATGCCAAGTTTTCTTACAGTTGGCTCGATGAGTGCCCTGTGGTTGTTTAAATGTTGTGATCGTCCTGTACTAGTCTTTTTGTCGGGAAATTGATGACAGCGATTGTAAGAACACTTTGCCAGTTAAGTTTATATTTGTTGACGATCCTGCATCCATGAATCAAAGGAGAAAAAGACATGGATGTAGCGTTGCTCAGCAGTTAGCAATGAGTGCCGCTCAGACCGGTGCTAGGGGCCGTCTTGGACTTACTATGAGGTATGAGTAATGCTCATTGTTGAGGGCCTCATGGTGACTTCGGGATGAGAATAACAATAAAAACGTTGTTCAATTGCTGTGTTTTACCATGTATTTGTAGAGATTTTGTCTCATTTGCATTTACTCCATATCCCTTCATTGTTAATTAACAATTTATTTCAAATATTTCTTTTGGGTTTAATGCATGCATATTTCAATTATATGTTTAAGTATTTTGTTGAATTATATCATTTACGGGTATGTTTTTTTTTTT
>MJUU01049153.1:0-23293 GCA_002080025.1 Modiolus philippinarum
TTCTGTCAAATTAATGTTCTTTCAAATATTTTCAAGCCGAAATTTGCATGGATGGAAAATAAAATAAAATGTTCAATGTCAACAACAAGAATCCCTCGGCATCATATAGTTGCCTAATTGTCACTTGTCAGGTCTCGGCTTTATAACTCTTAAAACTTTTAGCAAAATATTCTGTCAAAAAATCGTTTTCTATCAAATCTTTATCATAAATAGCTTAAAATTTGAAATAAAGCCTGGAAATAGCACATAAAGCAGGAGTGCTTTCGGAATCCATTAGATTATATACATAATAGATACGCATAGGTAATTTTCTAAAAATAGAACTAAAAACCGACCAATGAAAAAAAATCAATATCTCAGGTGATATGAATACACATTAGGTAGAGACGCTCAATCAACAATTGAAGCATGCTTTTAATAACAAATACACATCTAGGAATGTTGAATGATTTCCTTATTTATTTACATGCATTATAATACGTTCATGAACTACGATACTATTGGGACAAATATTGAAATAATTATAGTCCCAGGATACGATTGTAGTAAGATGTAAATATTCCTCGCTTTGCATGTTTGCGACAAAATCAAACATATGATTTCTCTGTGTGGCCGCGATGGTTCCACGATGATTCCGTTTTCAAAAATTTGTCCACATTGGTTCACGTAATTTAAGGTGGACATCCACGATCATCCACCCTGCTACACGGAATCAGCTAATCAGTCCACGTCGCGAAAATCCACCCAAAAACAAGGACTTTGAGTTCATCCGTGTGAGCTGTACAGTATACAGTTGATCTTCAGTCTCTTTAACTTTCGTAGCTCGAACACCACCTCTGTGTTGAACTGTATTTAAAGTCTGATCATGTTTTACTATATTTCTTTGTTGAGCTTTTTTTACAAAATACCTTCTTGCTAAGGACCACTTTTGACACCAGTTTTGAAGTCGAGACGTTATTTTATAAATGGCAGTCAACGAACAATTTTCAACATCAGTTTTGTAGTCGCAACATCAATACCTACTTGGAAACCAAATTTCATTGAAATCAGACAATGTTGAATTTTCCCACCTTTTTTGGCGACCATTTTGAAAATGGCAGTCGATGAATAATTTTAACATCAGTTTTGAAGTTGCCACAACAATACCTATTTGGAAACCAAATTTCATTGAAATCAGACAATGATGAACTTTCCCGCCTTTTTTGGTGGCCATTTTGACAATGGCTGTCACTGAACAATTTTTAACATCAGTTTTGAAGCTGCAACATCAATGTCTTTTTGGAAACCAAATTTCATTGAAATCGGACAATGTTGAATTTTCCCGCCTTTCTTGGTGGCCATTTTGAAAATGGCGGTCAACGGACAATTTTCAACACCGGTTTTGAAGTTGCAACATCAATATCTATTTGGAAACCAAATTTCATTGAAATCGGACAATGTTGAATTTTCCCGCCTTTTTTGGCGGCCATTTTGAAAATGGCGGTCAATGAACAATTTTCAACACCAGTTTTGAAGTCGCCATAGCATGGCAAACATTTTATCAATTTACACTTAACCTTGATCTTCTATAGTTTTGGAAATAAAAGACGAAAAATATGAAAATTTTGAAAATTCTGTGAAAAAAGGGCAATAACTCCTACAAGAGTTTTTGGATTTTCTTCAAAATTTCAGGGTGGGTAGATCTTGATATGCTGAACATTTTTGCAATTAAAGTTGACCTCTATCTGTTATAGTTTTTCAAATAAAAAATAAAAATAATTAAAATTTTGAAAATTTTACAGAAAAAGGGCAATAACTCCAAGACGTGTAGTTGGATTTTCTTCAAATTTGCAGGGCTGGTAGATCTTTGCCATGCTGATCATTTTTACCGTGTCAGATTTTTTATATCTGTAACGGTTTTTGAGTTATTTGAAAATACAGCGATTTACCCCATGTTCTATTTTTAGTAACAGCAGCCATGTTGTTTGATCTTTGGGCTAATCGAACACAATTTTGAAACTGCATACCCTAAAGATGATTCAGGCCAAGTGTGGTTACATTTCTCCCAGCAGTTTCAGAAGAGAAGATTTTTGAAATTGTTGACGGACGGATGGACGACGGACGACAGACACAAAGGTATGGCAAAAGCTCACTTGGCCTTTTAGGGCAGGTGAGTTAATAATTGATTGAAAAAAATATGCATATAGTGTCATGTATCTCCATTACCTAGAAATACATGGTTCATTTTTTTATAAAAAAAACATTTTACTGTACAGTACATGCAGACTTCAATTAACTTCAATTCTATGCGACTAAAACTTTGTGCTTAATCTTTAAAACCTAATAAAGCCTTTATCATATAAATTTAGTAATCATATATTCATTACAAAATTGACAATCTATATGGAATTTTTGTATTTCTAAAATAACATCTCTTCTTCTTGATAGATTTCCTGAAAAATATAAGACAAGGTGTCCAATTCTAAAGCCATTTTGAGGTAGATGATTGTTGAGGATATAGTTCATGTGACCATCATCTGGGTTTCCTTTTTTGTGGTACCTGTAAAAAAAGAATATCAGCGATAAAGTCATACTTTTACAAGACACTCAAGCAAATCTATATTCCATTATCCATCTCCTTACAGTAGTACTACACTTCATTTAAGTTATTTTCCATTAAAATTGATGCAATATGTATCTCAATATTTAAGAATGTAATTAGGGGGATTGTCCTTTAATTGCTTTATCCATTTACAAGATTTTCTTGCAATATAAAGTTGTTCAGCAGATTTGCTATGCAACGATTGAATTTATCCTGAAGGTTACCAATAAGGGGTTGGATTTTCATTGGTCTGTGATTTAATTTCAAATAAGGGGCCTATGTTGATTTTAAGACATTTGGTTTATGATCAAGGTTCCTACATTCTTAGATTTAGTATTTTAAGTTAAGGTAGATGGACCCTTATAAACTGCTCATTCGATTTGCGCATATTGCCAAACAGGAGTCGGATGCGGAATTGACTTGATTTTCATGCTGTAATATTCCTTTATTGGCCTTTTCATTGTGACGTCATGATATATCGACATCCACTTTCCCACAAATTACCTCCCTTTTCCCGTAAATATTATCTATTTCATATTAGTATGTAAAATATCTCTCTAAATCAAATGTTGACAATCATGTAGATTTTTTCAGCTCAACAGATAGCTGAATTGTATATCTCCAAAATATAAAATAATAAAAAACAAAAGGCTCTCAAGAGCCTGTATCGCTCACCTGGGTCAAAGCTGACACAATAAGTCAAAATAATCACAATGTTTAAGGTTCTCATTTTCAAATTCGTTTATTAATGTTTAAGGGTCTCATTTTGAAGTTTGCTGATGTTTATTAATGTTTAAGGGTCTCATTTTGAAGTTTGCTGAAGTTATATGATCCAAAATTAAACTATGTTCCCACTGGCAGCTATTTTTGATGAGGCTTAGACCAACTGTCACCTTTCTTGAAGAAGACCATGTTAGGATCATTGTGCCTCACTTTGGTTCAAATTGGCATAGTATTTTCAGATGAGATCTTTAAATGATTTCCCATGGGGTCCAAGGTTAAACAATGTTCCCTGCTGACTGCCATCTTGGATGCTATGCGGACATCAAGACACATTTTATGAAGGGAACCAAGTAAGGACCATTGTGACTAAGTATTATTCCAATTGGCCATGTACTTTCAGAGGAGAAGATCTTTGAATATGTTCCCCTATAGGGTCCAATGTTAAAAACATGTTCCCTCCTGGCGGCCATCTATGATATATGATGTGGACTTGCTGAACACATTTTTTAAAAGAGGCCACCTATGAACCATTGTGACTAAGTTTGGTTCCAATTAGCCCAGTATTTTCAGAGGAAAAGATTTTTGCAATATTGTACAATTTTGGACCAAGTTCCCGCTGGCGGCCATCTTGGATGACGTGCAGACTTGCTGGACAAAATTTTCAAAGGGGACCACCGAAGGACTATTGTGACCAAGTTTGGTTCTAATTGGCGCAGTAGTTTAAGAGAAGATCTTTGAATGCTTTCCCATAGGGTCCAATGTTAAACTGCGTTCCCTGCTGGCGACCATCTTGGATATGATACAGACTTGCCAGACATTTTTTTTTTAATGGGGCCACCTATGGACCATTGTGCCCAAGTTTGGTTCCAATTTGACCAGTGGTTTCAAAGAAGATGTTTGAATGAAAAGTTTACAATGGACAGACCACTATTGTCAAGAAGATCTCCATGGCATAGCCATGCAGTCAGCTTTATAGTTATACAGGCATTGAAGCTTAGATGCCTCTACAATATCAACTGAGAAAGATACTTGCATTATGGGCAAGCAAAGAGGAATAAATAAAACAATATATATTTATATACAATTATTATTAAATTGTGAAATAAGTATAGTTTATTAAAGAATATTTGCAAAAAAATGTTAAAATTTGTACAAAAACACTTTTTTGCTCTTGATTATGTAGCAAATAATTATTTCTAATAAAGTGATAGCAGGGAATTTCTCTTAAACTTAAAAGAGAAAAGTAAACCAAAGAAGATTTGAAAGCATAATTTAAAGGGAAATAACCCATAACCATATGGCATTGAAAAAAAAATTTTTTTGGTGAAAAAAATCAATAACTACAACACAGGCAGTTGGATTTTCTTCAAAATTTCAGAGTATGTAGATCTTGATATGCTGAACATTTTTCAAATTTACACTTCACCAATATCTGTTACAGTTTTTGAAATAAAAAATAAAAAATGCATAAATTTTGAAAATTTTACGGAAAAAGGGCTATAACTCTGAGACGGTTTTTCCGATTTTCTTCAAAATTGCAGGGCAGATAGATCTTGTCATTCTGAACAATTCTACTCCATGTCAGATTTTTGTTATCTGCAACGGTTTTGAAGTTATTTGCCAAAAACAGCAATTTTCCCCTATGTTCTATTTTTAGTAACAGCTGCCATGTTGTTTGGTCCTCGGACTAACCGAACACATTTTTAAACTACATACCCTGGTGATGACCCAGGCCAAGTTTGGATTAAATTGGCCCAGTGGTTTCAGAGGAGAAGATTTTTGAAGAAAAGTTTACAACGGACGGACGGACGGACGACAGACAACGGACGCCAAGTGATGGCAAAAGCTCACCCTGGCATAGCCAGGAGAGCTAAAAATCTATATGATATTTATTTTATATGAAAACTAAACAGTATGCATGTTGTCACAGATCCCTATATATTCTTTGTAAATATTGCTGAAAAATACTGAATTTGGCCTGATTTTCAAAGCCAGATAGCAGGAAAAGCTGATCATTGACATATAATTCTTCTTTTATTTTTGAAACATATGAGTTAAGACCTACTAAATGTCTATAGGAGTCTAGGATGATGTTTATTTCGCTGGACTTGATTGCTCTTTGTTCAGGGGGGGACTCCGACCTGCCGTTGGGTGTGGGGTTTTCTCACCGTTCATTGAAGATCTTAGGGCTATTCCATTAAAAAGGATGTACCAGGGTTGGAAGGCAGAAAATGAAAATTCTTGTGGGTTCTTGTAGATTTTTTGTATCTTATTGCTCTACTTATACTTGTCCATTACCCTTGGTTGTGGGGGTAGTAGAAAATTGCCTTCCGACCCTGGTACATGCATTTTAATGGAAAAACCCTTATGGTGGCTTTGAGTTGTTATTACTCCCCTTTGGGTCCTTGTCTCTTTGACTCATTCCCCGTTTCCCTTCTTTTTTCTAAAATCTGTCTGATATTTTTATTAAGCTCGACCTACCTTAGGTTTTGGTCATTGTTCTCATTTCTCATAGAAGAATCTCTTGAGAAAGTAATAAATTTTATTTAAATAGGAAATATAGGATAATTTACTATCTTAATTTCTTGAAGGTTTGTCATGAAATTTTCATGCATGTAATTAATGCTGATCAATCACATGATTCTGTGTACTTTAAATTCTTCTATTAATACTGTCAAAGAAAACTGCTTTCAAAAGGAAAAATCTGACAATCAGCTCTACATCTATTTCATTTTCCCCAAAAAAATTTTCAAAAAGAAGAACATAAATATTCATTTCCTTTCATTGTTATATGAACCCTGCTTTCATCCATTTAATATAAAAATGCTTCATCTTAATACAGTTCAAAATATATATTGCCTTCAAATAATCTTACCTGATATTGTCTATTGTACAATTTTCTATCTGTAGTTCCTTCGAATAAAACCTTACAAAACCTATCCAACACTTGTTTTCATTTCCTTCAAACGGATCTAACATTTCACATATTTTCTTCAGATGATAATTAATAGAATGATCCTTTAATGCGTCCAATATTGTTTTACTACATTGTTCACAGTTTGTTTTATCATATAAATCTGAAATGAACATATGAAATGAACAATAATATAAGTAATGTTGACCATATATTTTCACTTAAATCATTGTAGTAATACTGTGAAAGGTGAGTTATACAAGTTTCCATTGCACGGCTAAATTGTGACAATGTGTCAAGATAGTATGTTTACATTTCCCCATACCTCATTGTATGCTTACATTTAAAACTAATTTGATAAAGCTAAAATAAAGTCAAGTAGATGTTAAATGTTTCCATGGGACATAGATGCCCCAGTCTGATAGTTATCGGCAAACAGGAAGTAGTTGAGTGATGGGCTTGAAAAGGAGAGACACTGTACAACTCATTAAACCAAAGCTTCAGACCAAATATCATATCATTACTGCATACAAAAGCTGAGAAATCATTGACAAAACGTTTGGGGGTACTTACGTACCTACGTACTGACAAGAGCAAAACTTAATGCCAATGTCACCAAAGAGCAGAGGCAAAAAAATATCAATAAATATGACAGATGATTCAAGTACTTAAATTTCTTTAACCGCTGCCTTTGTCAAAAATAAATACATTTGTACACAAAAGATGTATGAAGCTATACAGATACATACTCTGTCATGTAAAGAACTCATTTTAGTCTTAAAATTTGCTATTTAATGTCAAGGGTGCAATGAGCTATATCATTGAAAGAAGATAATTTATAATAAAATAATAAAATACATTTATCTATTTATGTATTGAATTTACTGTAAATTGGTTACTTCATTTGAGATAAAATCTAAACATAAGAAGTCCTCATGTTGTGCTAGATTACATGTAATACATTATGCTGTCATCCCAATATACTACCAGGTCAAGTTAAAATCTGTACATGACTCTGATACATGTACATTGTTCCTATTCCAAACTCCCAAAATCCTTACAATTGTGTACTTAATGAAATGCAACAAAATACCAATTTATAAAAGTTTTTATTTTTTAGATTATCCAGGTTGGCCTAAAATTCCAAGGTACGTAAATTATCAAAAAATTTTAATTTGTGATTTTCAATTGATTTCTAGTACATTTGTAGTTGGAGTTTTTGTGACCCCCACTACTTTTTCAGATTTAAAGTTATCTGTATTTACTAAAGTTTTTTACCATAATGTTGAGTTTCAGTTAAATTGTTTTCTATTGATTTTCCATGCCATGGTGGTTGTAATGGTGCAGTCTTATTATCCTGCAAACTTGCAGATAAATGACAACTTTGCCTTTTACAAACAACAGCTTCATTTTGGAACTGACATGTACCTGGACCACCACCTAAAAATAAAAACATGTACTTTCAAACATTATACAAAATAATTTGACACTGTGACTGTTACTATACTTTCTAGTTGCATGAAACTATAGTGGATATAAAACTTAAAGCACAAAAGTGCAGAAGTACAGGTACCCTGAAATTTATATATTGCTTCTCATGTGCTGGATTAATGGCATCAGAATGGTTTTACACATTTTTTAAGTGTAAATATAGATTACACCAAAAGATCCTGTTGATTACCATATTTTATCCACTAGAGATAGTTAAATTTTAAAAATTTGAATGCGAGGCATGTTAAAATCTTTATAAATTTAACTATCAAGAGTGGACAAAATATTGTAATAATCGGAATCTTGTGGTGTAATTGTATTCCGAAAAGATTTGTAGGGAAATAACACAGGACTTTATTCAACATACCGTATTTTACGGCGTATAAGTCGAGACTTTTTTTCCTGACAATGACATCCTCGACCTTTCCGCCGTTTCGACCTATCTGATGCAAAAATCTATTTTTTTTTGTTGGCAAAAATGTTTACTGAAACCCTTTCGTTGTTGCGCCAAAGTAATGAATGGGAGAAGTTTATTAACAGACCATTCAAAGCTGTGGTCGATTTGCCTACTCCTTTATAAAGATAAACAATAAAAACGATTCAATCAGTGTTGATATCATCAAGCGTTTTCTTTTATTTGCCCCGTTTGCAGAGGAGCAAGTGTTGGTTTTATCATAATCGCGAACGGAAGTCGGTACAACTATGAATTAGATACGGTTGATTATTATCGTTGGCTAGGAGATTTCAGAACTTTTCACAATTATTAAAAATTAAAAAGAGAATAAAATTTGATTAAAAAATAATAAAATCGATTATCCAATGATAACTAGAGTAACAAATAAATGTTTTGATTGTAAATCAATAAACTTTACTAATGCCAATCAAGAGTGGTTGATAATTAGCCAATAAATAATTATTTAACAGTACTAAAGAATCCAATCTAAGCCTTTTTTATTTAATCCCGCCAATTAAGACCAATTACAAGCGGTTTTAGATTTTTTGTTTTTACAGTTAAAAAATTTCAATCCACTCAGTGGCTTTAAAAGGGCGTAAATTTTCAACATTGTCATATCAGTACAATGCCTCCAACACAGTCACGGCGGTCGTATACTGCAGCTTTTAAGCTGGAAGTTATCACTTACGCAGAGGAGAACGGCGGTAATATGGCAGCCCAGAGAAAATATGTTGTCAGGGAGAAAGTTGTCCGTGGCTGGAGAAAACAGAAAGACGTCCTATGCACTACCAAAAAAAACAAAAAAGCCTTCAGATCCGGCAAAGCCCACTGGCCCGAGTTGGAAAACCAACTGGAAGACTTTGTCTTGGAGCAGCGTGCAGCATGCAGGGGACTCAGCACTGTCCAACTTAGAATGAAGGCTACCGAACTCGCCAAAACATTAAACATCGACAACTTCACCGGCAATCCTACCTGGTGTTATCGTTTCATGAAGAGAAAAAACCTTGCCATAAGACAACGTACAACACTGGCACAACAACTACCCCCCGACCACCGAGAGAAACTTGACTCCTTCAGATCATTTGTAAAGGAACAGATTACTAAACACAACATCAACAATGACAGTATTGTAAACATGGACGAGATACCCATGACCTTCGACATACCAATGAACAGAACCATCGACCCAAAAGGCACCAGCTCCGTCACCATAAAAACAACTAGTCACGAAAAAGCTTCATTTACCGTAGTACTTGCATGTACAGCCAGTGGAAAGAAACTGCCACCCATGATGGTTTTCAAACGTAAAACTCAAATTAAAGACAAATTGCCAACTGGTGTTGTAGTCAACCACAATGAGAAGGGCTGGATGACCAACGACGTCATGGAGAAGTGGTTAGCAACTTGTTACGTAAAACGACCCGGTGGCTTCTTCAGACAACAGAAATCTCTACTGGTACTTGACTCCATGAAAAGTCATATAAGTGACATCACCAAAGACCGCATCAAAGCAACTGGATCTATACCTGCCGTCATACCCGGGGGCCTCACCAAATTGCTCCAACCGTTAGATATCTCAGTAAACCGGTGCTTTAAAGCTGAAATCCGCAAGATATGGGAGGAATGGATGACTAACGGCAACAAGAGCTACACCAACGCAGGCCGTATGCGAAGAGCTTCATACCCTACAGTAGTTCAGTGGGTGAAAGATGCATGGGCAGCCATACCAAAAACTGCTATCATCAACGGTTTCATCAAAGCAGAAATCATCGACCTTCCAGAACTACCAGAAGATGATCAACAACCAGTCAACGATATCGACGAGCTACCTCTAGCCATTGCCTCACTGTTTGACAGCGATGTTGAAGATTCAGACTTTGATGGTTTTGAGACCGATTCAAATGAACATTAGTGCTCAAATATTATAAGTATAGTGATCTTGAGGACTGCTTAGTGCAAATGTGTTAACTTTAATCAATAAGTGTGATAACATGATTAATATTTTGATTAGTGCTTGTTATGTATTTAAACATGAACTGTGAACATTTAAAGATGATTATTGACATAATTAATGACAGTGCTTGTTATTTAATATATTTGATATGTTTGATAAATATGATAAAAGATATCTTTAAACACACGACTTATTGTTTAATATATATATATATATATTTTACGATTGACATACAGTACTCTATGGGTGAATTTTTCATATTTGTTTATAATATTTATATCCCTAAGTCATTTTTTGTGATTTAGGAATAAAAATATTAGAAACAAAGCTTCGTTGAGGTTTCTTTTCTATTGGTTATATGGCATGGTATCTCTTTAAGTCCCTTATATTCTTTATTTGTTATGTTTATAATATTATTTTCCCTTTATCATACATGGTTGTGATTTAGGAATAAAAATATTAGAAACAGATTTCCCTGATATTTCTTGTTCTGTTGGTTAAAAAAGCATGGTGTCTCTTAAATTCCTTATATCCTTCAATCTAATGGTTTTGTTTATGATATTATTATCCCTTTATCATATATGTATGTAATTGAGGAATAAAAATATTAGAAACAAAAATTTCTCGGTCTTTATTCTTTGTTTGCACGATAATATGACAAAAGAACAATAACTCTTACACTACACTACATATGCGCATTCACACAGGTGAACAAAACATGGCAAGTAACCGGTATTGCAGTCGGTCCTACAAGGTCAAATATGTATATTTCGTCAGTCATTACAAGGTAAAAATAGCCTCCAGCATTGTCTAATTAAGTCGATTGTTACATCATTCCAACACCTGGTCATACCCCTAATCAATCGGGTCATTGACGACAAGATACTGACACTTTTATGGCTTCGCAATTAAAATGACGAAAAAGATCTTACTACCAAAATCAGCTGGGGACAGTTAATTGAAACTTTGTTATGACAGCACTTTATATAATAAACTTGAAGATTTGAAAATGAGTTCATTTCTCACAGGGATTTCTTGATTGACAATTAAATCGACAAAAAATAAATAAAACACAAACAAATCTTGGTACAATTTTATTTTTTACAAATAAACAAGAAAACATTGTATCAATAGACCATTTATTGAGATGGAAGAGCTCATAATTACCATACTTACTGTCCAGAAATCGACTGCTGCTATCGACCTATACGGCGCCTTCAACCTATCTGATAACTGTTCCAAAATTTTCCCCAAAAAGGGTGCCCTCGACCTATACCCCCCATTGACCTTTAGCCCGTAACATACGGTACCTAGAATATCAAAATTTATCTAACAGGTCAAAACCGGTTTAAACTTGACATATCATTAGAGAAAGGTATCTACACTATGCTGTAATATAAGTATAAAGACTGGATTTGTCAAGATCATGTTTTTTCTGCCCCTTTTTATCTAAAATCATAAATTGCAACATCAAATCTATATAATGTAATGTGCAAATAATAAATGAGTTAGATAGTGTTCATAACAACTCTAGTAATTCCTGTGTCCATTTTCACATTTTGCTCTACTCAACTGAAGGGAGATAATCCAACTTGTATAAATAAAATTTAAATGTTTTCTCCCAGTCTTTCCTCATTTTATTCTTCTTTTTGTCCAGGACATTTCCCTGCAAAGGAGCACCTTCTGTGAGATTCTGGGGTTTTCATGTTTTCAAGGATGCATGGGAACCCCAGAATATTTACCTCAGTGAGATAAATTCAGAGTATTAAAAAATTGTCATATGAAGGGACCGCCTTATTGAATGCTATATTTACCTTCTAGAACCTCCTCCTCAATTGTTAAAATAGATTCTGTATCCAAATTATTTGGTTGAAAAGACAAACTTCTTTCTAATCCTACTGGATCTGGTCTTTCTGCATCTACAAAACATTCCATATACAATGTATCTATATTCATATGGTACAAAATATTCTGCACATGGATGCAAGTAACAACCAAGTGTGTTTATATTCTGATGAATTCCACAAAGTATATGAGAGGATGTGAGTGGGTTTACACTTTTGACTGTTAATGGTAAAAAATTCAGTCATATGACCTTAAAAGTAGAACAAAAATCCTTTCACGAATCATACTAGCATTTTGCCAATTAACGGTTAAAATTTGATAGATTGATAAAGTGTTGCTTTATAGGATCCTTAAATGGGTCTGTGTACAGAATATGCTGAAAATATGGATTAAAAAATTACTACCGGTAAGTTAAAAGGTCTTGAAAAATATGAAAAAAAAATTGGATATAATTCCATAAAGTCAAGTGCATATTTTCAATGTATATATAGAAACATTCTGTGAAGTTTCAAAGATCTAGATTGAAAACTGTAGGAGGAGTGGATTTCACAAAATAGGTACCCTTTGTTAACTAGAGGCTCTCAAGAGCCTGTATAGCTCACCTGGTCCATCGCGCAGACTGGCATAAACTGCAGCCCAAATTAACCCAATGATTGAGTGTCTCATTATCTAGAAGTTTCAAAAGAGAATATCTTTGAATGTGTTTTCCCCATAGGGTCCAATGTTAAACAATGGTCCCCGCTGGCGGCCATCTTGGATGAGGTGCAGACTTGTCAGACATAATTTTTTAAGAAGACCATTAAAGGCCTATTGTGACCAAGTTTGATTCCAACTGACCAAGTAGTTTCAGAGAAGAATGTCTTTGAATGTGTTTTTCCCATAGGGTCCAATGTTAAACTATGTCCCCCGCTGGCGGCCATCTTGGAATACATGCAGTCACATTCTTTGATAGGTACCGACTATAGACAGTTGTCACCAAGCAATTGGGCAAGTAGATTCAGCAGTTTCCACAGTAATTTAAAACCCCACTATCCATTACAACCCATTTCAGACCATCATTCAAAAAAAAATTTGGGCAGGGGTTCCCCTTATAATTCAGATAATGCATATTGCTGAAATCAAAACATTCCAAGTCCCCCTTTTCATAAAAAAAATTTGGCAGGGGTTCCCCTTTATAATCTAGTTTAAACATATTTCTTATATTGTGAAGAAAACTATGAAGCACAATCCGACAATCAAGCTTACATTGTAAGTTATACAGTTGAACTTCACAACAACAATTTTCAACATCAGTTTTTGAAGTGGCAACATCAATATCTATTTGGAAACCAAATTTCATTGAAATCGGACAATGTTGAATTTTCCCGCCTTTTTTGGCGGCCATTTTGAAAATGGCATTCAACAAACAGTTTTTAACGTCGGTTTGAAGTTGCGACATCAATACCTATTTGGAAACCAAACTTCATTGAAATCAGACAACGTTGATTTTTTCCCGCCTTTCTTGGTGGCCATTTTGAAAATGGCGGTCAACAAACAATTTTCAACACTGGTTTTGAAGTCGCAACATCAATATCTATTTGGATACCAAATTTTATTGAAATTGAACAATGTTGAATTTTCCTGCCTTTTTTTGGCGGCCATTTTGAAAATGGCAGTCAAAGAACGATTTTTAACACCACTGTTGAAGTCAGCACAGCATGGCAAACATTTTATCAATTTACACTTAACCTTCATCTTCTATAGTTTTGGAAATAAAAGACGAAAAATATGAAAATTTTGAAAATTCTGTGAAAAAAGGGCAATAACTCCTACAAGGGTTTTTGGATTTTCTCCAAAATTTCAGGGTGGATAGATCTTGATATGCTGAACATTTTTGCAATTTAAAGTTGACCTCTATCTGCTATAGTTCTTTGATAAAAAATAAAATATATTAAAATTTTGAAAAATTTCCGGAAAAAGGGCAGTAACTCCAAAAGTGGCAATCAGATTTTCTTCAACATTGCAGGGCGGGTAGATCTTGCCATGCTGATCACTTTTACTTGTGTCAGTTTTTGGATATCTGTAACGGTTTTCAAGTTATTTGCCAAAAACAGCAATTTACCCCAATGTGCTATTTTTAGTAACGGCAGCCATGTTGTTTGTTCCTCGGACTAATCGAACACAATTTTGAATCTAGATACCCTGGTTATGATTTAGACCAAGTTTGGTTAAAATTGGCCCAGTGGTTTCAGAGAAGATTTTTGAAAAAGTTTACGATGGACGGACGGACGTATGGACACCGACGGACGCCAAGTGATGGCAATAGCTCACATGGCCTTTTAGGCCAGGTGAGCTAAAAATGACTAAGTTCCAAAGTCAAGAAAAATAGGAAAACATTTTCAAAATAACTCCATAAAGTCAGGTGCACACCTTCAATATATATAGAAATATTCTGTGTTGAAAACTGTAGGAGGAGTTGATTTCACAAAATAGGTACCCTTTGTTGAAAATGTCGATAAAAAATGAATAATTTCCAAAGTCTTGGAAAAAAAGGAAAAATATTTAAAATCATTCCATGAAGTCAGGTGCACATCTTCAATATATACAGATATATACAGAATCATTCTGTAAAGTTTCAAAGAACTAGCTTCACACAAGATATCCCAATAAAGAGGCGACGGAGCATATTGCTCAGTGTGTGTTGTATCTTGTTTTCTTTTCCTTTGATGTTATGATAAAATTCACACGGATCTAGCTCTGTTTGCTCCGTGTATTTTTATAATAACATCAAAAGAAAAAAAAACAAGCTACAACACACAAGGAGCAATATATTCTCCATGGCCTCTTTATTGGGATACCTGGCGTGTCGCTTGAAAACTGTAGTAGGAGTTGATTTCACAAAAGTGTGGACCCAAATTGATGTCTGACCCATCCCTACTTGGTCGCAAAATTGAAGTGAAAACTCAAACTGACTAAATCAGAAAACTTAACATGTTCCCTAGACTATGAAATAAGGGTAACTGACAAAAGCAATAAAGCAGACTATCATGTATCACCTAAAACCAAAATGACCTACCAATGATAGATACTGAAAAACCAAACATGCTCACTAGACCGTGAAAATGAGGTCAAGGGCTAAAGCCAAATAGCAGGCTGTCATGTTCCATTCAAGACAAACCCACATACCAAATATTATTGTCCTTACATTAATAGATACTGCAAAACTTAACATGATCACTGGACCATAAAATTGAGGTCACAGACAAAAACCATATAGCAGACTGTCATGTACTACCCAAGACCAACCTATATGTTAAATATAACTGACCGACCACTTATAGTCACTAAGAAAATGACCTAATCACAAAAACTAAACATACTAAACTAACCTCAAAAACCTTAACATGTTCATTGGACCATGAAATTAAGGTCACAGAAAAAAACCATATAACAGACTGTCATGTACTACTCAAGACCAACTTATATACCAAATATCATTGACCTACCACTTATAGTCAGTGAGAAAATAACCTAATCACAAAAACTTAACATGCTCACTAAACCGTGAAATTAAGCCATATGACAGACTGTTATGTACTACCTAAGACCAACCTACACACCATATATCATTGACTTACCATTAAGCACATAACTGAACATGTTCATTGGACTGTGAAATTGAGGTCACAGAAAAAAGCCATATAGTAGACTGTCATGTACTACTCAAGACCAACCTATATACCAAATAGCATTGACCTACCACTTAAAGTTACTGAGAAAATGACCTAATCACAAAAACTTAACATGAAAGTTAACGTCGCCGTTGCCGCTGTAGCCATACTTTGTACGCATATGTCTCCCTTTCTGCACCTTTCGTCAAAGGCGAGACAAAAATGGGTATCCATTTAATTAACCTTGGATATGATCTTCCAACTCCAGGTTCCCACTGAACAATAAGTCAGAAAAATATCATTTGAGAGTGTCAATGAAGGCTTGTAAGAGCAAAAAAATCCATGTGAAAGTGAAGAACAAGAATTTGATTCACATACCTATTACATTTAAGGTAAAATGTCCATGTTCCACCACTTTGCTCCCTTTTTCTTTCACTGACCAATTATAAACTCCTTCATTTTCTTGTTTTACATTTTCTATTTTGAAACAAAAATTCTTACACTGAGTCCCACATTCTCTGTCAAATTTAAAATCTGAGGGACTCTCTACTGTCATATTGGTTGCAATGACGACAGGCTTTCCTGAAAACATTAAAATCTTAAATGCACGTACATTACTAAATCAAACTGACTCAAGAATTTCAAACACACTACAGTATAGTTTGTTTAAAACAAACATGCTTATAACGAAGTAAAGAAAAATCCCTGTTTCCAATGATATTAAAACAACTTATTTTGAAGATTTATTACGAATTTTTTATAACAAAATCAGGCTTATAACGAAGAAAATTTTAATCTCAAACAGCGTTCGAATTCCTCATAATTTACCTGATATAACAAAGAAAGACTACTGAACAAATAAAGTGTTTACCCGTCTTCTGTTATGAGCAAACTCTAACATATATCTATATGGTAAAGTGCACCTGATACTTCTGACCTTGCCTTAAAAGCATTAAACAGAAATTATTTTTTGCACTGGCATATACCGGTACACAAAAAATATAGAATACGTTTTATCGAAAGTTGGTAATTCTACATGGTTTCATTTATAAAGAACAATGCTTATAACGAAATAAGATTGAGGGTCCCATGGAATTCGTTATAAACGAACTCTATTTTATCTTTAATATGAGTAATAGTATGCAACAGAACTTTTTCCTTTCTCAAAAATTGGAATATATTATACATATATTTTACGTGCCCTTAATTCTCTTATAGCACTTGTGTCATATTGATGGACTAAGATTTTGATAACATGTATCAGCATGCCACTTGACTTTAGATCATTTTTATCAGTATGGCTCTAATGTGTCATATTATTGAAGGACTATTTTTTTTTTGTCTTTTATCAGTAAGCCACTTGTGTCAACTTGATACATTGAACCCTTTATCAGTGTACCACTTATTGTGTCACCTTGATACATTGAACCCTTTTATCAGTATGCCACTTGTGTCATATTGCCAGATTGAACCCTTAATGCCACTTGTGTCATCTTGATAAATTGATGAACCCTCTTATTAGTATGCCACTTGTGTCACCTTGATAGATTGAACCCTTTTATCAGTATGCCACTTGTGTCAACTAATAAATTGAACCCTTTTATCAGTATTCCACTTGTGTCAACTAATAAATTGAACCCTTTTATTAGTATGCTACTTGTGTCACCTTGATGGATTGAACCCTTTCATCAGTATGCCACTTATGTAACCTTGATACAATGAACCCTTTTATCAGTATGCCAATTGTGTCATCTTGATGGATTGAACCCTTTTATCAGTATGCCACTTGTGTCACCTTGAAACAATGAATCCTTTTATCAGTATGCCACTTGTGTCACCTTGATACAATGAACCCTTTTATCAGTATGCCACTTGTGTAACCTTGATACAATGAACCCTTTTATTAGTAAGCCAATTGTGTCATCTTGATGGATTGAACCCTTATATCAGTATGCCACTTGTGTCACCTTGATACAATGAACCCTTTTATCAGTATGTCACTTGTGTCACCTTGATACATTGAACCCTTTTATCAGTATGCAACTTGTGTCATATTGATATTTGATCCTTATATCAGTAATTCACTTCTTTAGTTACATGTACCATTGCATTTCATTAAATGTAACCACTGTTTGGCCCTTTTGAGACCCTCTTTGAAACTGGATGATGACATGCAAGGTTTACATTTAGGTGTGTTATTAAGAAAAGGTGTTTGAGTCTGTATTATATATGATACCCAGTAAAAATATATTTTTAATCTGTACCCTCTATATCAAAATTGCAATAAACGACTAAATTCAACAATGTACTATTTATTTTTTTTTTCAGAAAAAATTAATACCAAAAGTCACATCTTCATTATATGTAGAAACAATCTGCAATATAGAAACTAACATCGATAAAAACTATTGGGGGTCTTGGACGAACAAACTTCCTTCAATAAAAGCTATGGGGTTCTTGGACGAACAAACTTCCTTCAATAAAAGCTATGGGGTTCTTGGACGAACAAACTTCCTTCAATAAAAACTATTGGGGGTCTTGGACAAACAAACTGTGTATCCTCAATGACAAAACTGCAAAATCAACTAAGTTAAACAACAAACATTTTTCAGAAAAATGCACAACGATCGAAATCAATACCAAAGGGCATATCTTCAATTATATGCAAATCATCTGTAAAATAAAAAACTTCCTACCATTAAAACTGTTGAAAAATAACCTGCACAAAATGTACTACCTGCAGATGGAAAGACGAATGAACAACAGGGTAAAACAATATGCCCATGACTTTTTCATTGCATAGGCCATAAAAATCCCGGAGAGAAAAGGCAAGGCCTGAGACCATTCCAAGTTGTATGTATGTATGACCATATTGCATAGTATTACCAGGATTTATATATAGATTTACTGCTGAGAACTTACCTAACATAACATTGTAGTATATATTGTTATTTTTCAAGACCATAGGTATTCCTGATACTTTTACTATTTGCTTTTCACCTGCAATACAAAAATGAATACATACATCACCTTGGTAATTCTAGCATGAAAATGAACGACATCAAAGATTAATTTGCTACATGCATTACACACTGACATTACAAAAACACAATGTAGAGATGAGGCTTTGTTAGTCCCTGAGGGTATTCACTAACCCAGTAGCCAGTACTTTGGTGCTGGCCTGAAAACCGATTTTATCTGGATATTTGCAATAAATGTCTAAATTTACAAAAAAAAATTTCAAAACAAAGGAGTATCTCCCTCTCGAATAGCTCTGTCCTTAGCTAATTTTGGCTTCACTATTTTGATCTTATTGGTAATTTGTTCTCTCTCAGCTTTTACAAACATTTCTTTACATGGATTTGGAAATGTTTTGATTTGATCTGCACTAAAGAAACTTCAGTTGTGGAAATGCACATATGCAGAAACTAAATTAACAGTTACTTTAGTATTATATAATTTATTATGTAATTTATTTCCTCGATATATCGCCACCCTCACTTTTCGCCTTCATTTTCCCCAGTCTCAAAGGTGACTGTATAACGAGGGTTCACTGTACTGTGCTATTTGTTGCTACATAATATTTGTTCTAACATGAAAAGGATAATTATTTGATTACTTCTTCACTTTTCAAGATAGTACGCAAAAAATACAAAAAACACAAAAAAAATGACATTTCAAGTGCAATAACTCTGTAATGGTTGTGTAGATTTTTCTGAAAATTGTAGATGGATCTTGTCATGCTGAAAATGTTTACCCTATGCCAGTTTTTCTCTGTTTGTTATAGATATTTGCAAAAAACTTCAGTTTTTCACATATGTTCTATTTTTAGTAACTGCATTTGGCTTTTGATTTGCATGAAAAAAATTGGGGTTGACATAACTTATTTTTAACATCAGATAACAATTGTTTAAAATTTGGTAAATTATTAGCTTTTAACTTGTTTTGATTTGCACAAAAAATTGGGGGGTCACATGATTTATTTTTAAATAAATGGCAAAAATCTTATTTTTCCTTTCATTTCTATACAAATTATCTCCCCCTAATAGAACAGGAGTTTTCCAAAGTGGTTTAATAATCTCAATGGTTATCTATTGCAAAGATGATGCAGTCTAAACCCCCGTACTACCTTAACTAGGTAAAATAATGAAATAAAGAGTATCACATTCAAGTAGAAATGTAAATGAGTACTCCAGTACTTGAGTATTTCTCGACACCAATTAATTATTGATTAGTAAAATTGGTACTCGAGTACCGGGTTTTCTATTTCGATATCGTGGATATACGTCAGTATTTTATCCCTTCGGATGGCCCATTACTATGATAAGTGTGTAAAAATCCATCAAAGTTCCGATTTAACATTTGAAAAGTGTAAATTTCACCACCAAAATATGCTCTTTCTTAATAATTCAAACATGTTTCTGATGAAAAAAAACTGAAACTTCTGAGGAACTCTAAAAAATAGATTTTCTCAAGAAATAAGGATCATAATTTTTCTCAACAAAAACTGATTTTTTGAATCTCATGAAAGATCCCATGGCCATATAGTCAGTTCTTGTGTTTTATGTGTCATTAATTTTCTAAAATAATATATAATTACATATATATGTTTGTTTTGTTCTCCAATTAACATATTGATCTGTATTGATTCCTTTGCAATCAAAATTAAAAGCTGTTAATTGAATACTGATTGCATTAGTGTTGATAATGAATGAAAATGTACTTGAGAAATACTGAAAATTTCTATCAGATAAAAAATTATTACAGAATATTTTTCTACAAACAACATAATTATTTGTGAATGTTCCGTCTGGATTTATCATCCAACTTCTTTCCGAGTGAGCGGGTACTCTGGTACTCTTTCAGAAAAACTTTCAAGTAGTCGAGTATTAAATCTTGTGCAAGTTGATATCCCTACATTCAAGTTTTACCTGGAGATTTTGAAAGAATTGGAACAGATTCATCCCGGCTTACATCAGCTCTAGTTCTGGCAAAATGAGGGGCTGGATTCACATCGTCTTCACATGAAGAATTGATACCAGAACTACTTTCTGAATGAACTGTACAAAACAAAGAACATACATGAACTTTATTCATACGAAAAGCATCAAAAACTTATATAATTTGCATTTTTTTTTTTTTGCTTTTTTTTTTTTTTTTTTTTTTTTTTTTTTTTTTTTTTTGTTTTTTTGTTTTTGTTTTGCAGTCAACATGTTTGATTATTGACCTTTGCTTTAATCTTGAAAAAAAGAACAATGCATCGATTGACAGCAAAGAATTTTTTTTACATTTTCACAACGATTTCATTGCTTAAGTCTTGTTTGACAAGAAATTTTTAAGACATACTAGTAGTCTGCAAATTAGTAATCACATAATTGTTAAACATAAGGATAGATGCTTAAGCCCTAATATAAAGCAAATGCACTTTTAAATTGAATATAAAAGTTTAAGTCAGAACAACAAATAACTAGGGGCTCTCCAGAGCCTGTATAGCTCACCTGGACCATGGTTGACATTTAAGATCCAAATAATCTCAATGTTAAAGAATCTGATTTTCAGGTTAACAGGGCTTTTTCTTAAAGTAGATCTGGGGATATGTTTTTCTAATCTTTTATTATGTTTTCCCATAGGGTTATTGGTAAAAGTGTTCTATAGTTAGCAGCCTTTGGTATCTTTTTCAATCAAATCAGCATCACATTCAAGATGGAGGGCAGTGCAAGTGGAAAACATAATTTTACTTTGCAACTTATTTAAAGGATCTCTGAGGCAACAAAGAAAATTGGAACCAAACTTGGCAAAAATAGTCCTCTTAAAAATTATGTCCATCAAGCCTGCACCTCATCCAAGATGGCCAAGAGCAGGGAACTTTGTGTAACATTGGACCCCATGGGACACTAATAAGAAACATTCAAAGAACTTCTCTGAAACTATGTGGCTATTTAGAACCAAACTTAGATGCAATGGTCCTTAAATGGTCCCTTCAAAATCAGGAGGAGGATGGTTTAGCTTTGGAATTGATGAAAGCAAGGTGCTTAATATACCTCAGGGCTTTTTTTACCTTTGTTTTACGTCTGAATAACGGCCCCATTCCCAAGGTAAAAATACCTATTTTTCCAAAAAAAACTTGTAAAAATTCCCAATGGAATCAAGCAAAAATAATACATTTAAATTTATAACATGACAGTAGAAAGTTGTCTCAAAATCATGATATATTAGTTAGATGGAAAAGGTTTTCCATTGCTAATTCTCAATTAAATCCTTAGGGAAGCGATTTGAACTTTCATTTTACGACACAATTTGCAAGTTTACGGTACTTCTGGGGCTTTATAGTATGTATAAGGAACGTAAACTAGATGTTCATCCGTGTCCAGAGTGGGGCATAAATCGATGAAAGGTCAAAGTTTACTCAAAAACTCTAAACTGGAGAAATTTGGATTAAATATAATGAACAAGGAAATGTTTCAAAGTAATATCATGTGAAAAGCCAGCACAATACATTGTGAGAACGTAATGAGAGCTGTCCATTCCAACGACTTTTGTTCGTGGTAAGATGAATATAATATCCTTACTGTTAATGGCCCTAATCAATACACCAGTAGTTGTAATCCAGTAGTTGTAATCTCAACTAGTTGTTGTTGCTCCATAATCAAAGCCTGGAACTTTTCCTTCAATTATTTAACAGCCGATTACAAAGGGAAAAAAATAAATAGAGACAACACAAATGAACATAACAGGACAAAGCTACAACAAAGAAATAAGAATCAACATGGGAGCATAAAACATAAGTGTAAGGAGTGGGAACTCCCACAAAACCAGGGGTTTTGAGAAGCACTTTCAGGAGTCAATTACTGCTATCTTCATATGATGCTAAGGTTTCTAACTAGAGGCTCAGACACTGAGCCTGAATCGCTCACCTGACAAAATGCTGAAGCAGGGTTTTCGATGTTATGCATGGTGGCCTCGTTTTTTTATGTGAATTTCCCATAGAGAGAAAATAAACTATGTTCTGTGCTGGCAGCCATGTTTTTAATTGGATCCGAACAAAATGAGCAATCTTTGTTAAGGACCTTCAGTTCATCATTCTTGTAAAGTCTGGTTGAATTTGCTTCAGCGGTTTCGGAGCAGAAGAAGAAAATGTGAATTTTCCCATAGGGTCCAATGTTAAACCTAAGTTCCGCGCTGGTGGCCATGTTTTTTATTGGATTGGAATGAAATGAGCAATCTTCATTAAGGACCTTCCATACATCATTCCTGTAAAGTTTAGTTGAATTTGCTTTGGTGGTTTCAGAGGAGAAGATGAAAATGTGAATTTCCCATAGGGCCAATGTTATACTATGTTCCGTTCTGGCGGCCATGTTTTTAATTGCATCCGAAAGAAATGAGCAATCTTTGTTAAGAACCTTAAGTACATCATTCCTGTAAAGTTTGGTGACATTTGCTTTAGTGGTTTCAGAGGAGAAGAAGAAAATGTGAATTTCCCTATAGGGTCCAATGTTAAACCTAAGTCCCGCTTGCGGCCATGTTTTTAATCGGATTGAAATAAAATGAGCAATCTTTGTGAAGGACCTTCCATACACCATTCCTGTAAAGTTTGGTGACATTTGCTTCAGTGGTTTCAGAGGAGAAGAAGAAAATGTGAATTTTCCCATAGGGTCCAATGTTAAACCTAAGTTCCGCGCTG
>MJUU01049154.1:9145-25348 GCA_002080025.1 Modiolus philippinarum
AAAAAAAACTTGAAATGCGTTCATTCCAAAATAGTCTTCTCTGCCATTTATAGACCTTATTTTGATAATTTGAATCACAATAACTGCATTTTTACTTCTACAATATAGATACAACAAATTCTGCAATATAGATTGAAAGTTAACACCAAAACAGATCGCCAATATCAATGATATTTTACCAGTACTTTAATTTCAACAGAACCCCTTTTTTTCTTATAATAATCCATTTTTTTTACAGTATGCCCATTTGATATCTTTTCTTAGACGCCAACGACACTTTTTATTCCAATTTACATTAGAATGTTTCAATGTTTACTTTACAAAATGGAAACGTACATAAAATGGTACCGGAAGTAACATGTAAGTAAATATTTATCACCTAAATGTTTTATAGACATGTAACATAGACCCTGCTTCTTAAATACAAATTACCTACTGGAAAGGATACCAAGATAAAATGAGTTTCACCATCCTCACTTCAATTATTGGTCGAGCCATCTGTTGGCCGGAAGTAAACATGATAATATAATTCATGCTTGCTTCCGGTGTAAAGATGCAGAAATACCAAACAGATTCAAAATCTAGCTTCGGAACACTATAACAAACCTAAACTGCCAGCATTTTTATTGCTATGTATTTTAAGCAAAGTAAAGGGAATGTTAAGGTCCTGTTACTAAAGGATTTAATCCGATGAGATGATAAACAACTTCACCCTCGCCACTTTTATGTCTTCATGTATAAAGAGATTAAGACTGGTTGCCTATGTTATGTAAGAAAAAACCGAAATGTACTGAGATCTTTGGAACTTCAGTGTAAATAAGCTCCGTCATTACAGAATTTGATGAAAATATAATTTCTGCAGAACGCCATTTCAACAACTCTTGCCTCTTCGGTGCAGATCAAATCAATATATTTTTAAGAAAAAAAATCGAATGGTACTAGGGCAGGAATATATTCAATGCTTAGGTCTCAAATTTCACGAAGACGGGAACATTGGTATTCATTACCGTATTTGACAACATTTCGGGAATGTCCACTAGTATTTTAATGCATTCTGTTTTGTCTCCATTAATTTGTCGAATAGAAAAAAAGGAGGGAAACGGGGAATATGTCAAAGAGACAACGACCCAAAGGGGAATTAATAACTCAAAGCCACCATAAGATCTTCAATGAACGATTGAGGAAACCCCACACCCAACGGCAGGTCGGAGTCAGCCCCCTAAATAAAGAGTAATCAAGTTCAGCGAAATAAACATCATCCTAGACTCCTATAGACATAAAGTAAACTAACTAGAAAACCGACAAGACACAAAAAGGCTTAACTTTCCTGACTAAGGACAGACGCAAACCTGCTGCGGTTGGGTTAAACTAGTTTTATTGGGACCAAACCTTCCCCCTGAAGCCAATGTGATAAATAAAAAAAAACAATCGTAACAACAGTAAAATTCAGTTAGCAACAGGACTGAGTCAATTGTGAAAAACGAAACTCAAAGAACTAAATATACGGACATAAACATGAAATCACAAAAGACTTCTAGCAGTTCACTGACATGCCAGCTCCAAAAACAAAATTTTTTGACTACAGTGTTTCAGTACTAATAAAGTTTGTGTGTGTATTATTTGGTCACAGAATTTCAAACATTTTGCCAAATGTATTTTCATTTCAGGTTGGCGGAATACTTACTGAAAATGATCAATTTTTATTTCTAGTCATCCTTTAACAATCATAATAATATCATAGAAATATTTCTTTAGTATACTTTTATAAAATTATGCTTCATCCTTTCACGTTCCAAATAGAAAATTGGTTCCTCTCTTGGTAATTGTTTTTAGATTAAACAGCAGTCAACTAAATGTTCTAGTCCCTTTTGATCATTATTAATGCATATTTCTAAATATATATTATGAAATAATTTCTGACATATATGCAGATATTAAACAAAACTTGCATGCTATGTGCTGCTTCAAGCAAATATAGGGAATTACTGTTTAAGCCCCATTGGTCTCTTTTTTATTGTTTTGATGAGGGCTATTTTCATACATTGTGAACTGTTTTATTTTCTATCTAGGAAAATTGTCTCCTCCAAAGAAATAAAAACCAAAATTACACTAACTAGTAGTCTTTTCGAGAATCTATGATATCTCGGTGCAGATAATTATCAAGGAAAAGAATAAAAGCGTTATGAAAAAACTGTAAGAGAACAAACTTGACGACCACAAAGTAATGCCAAATTCAGCTGAAGACAGATTTTTGCCAATAATACTCAGTTTTATATACAATTTCTTGACTTATTTAACTTCTGTATTTTGTTTTTTATACTTTTATCATTTCAGTCAAAAGCGGACAAGCACCTAAGTGTAATTAAGTTAACTGGGGTAGTTACATCCTCGAGGACGAACAGGTACCACCCACTTGTTGTAAAACAAATATACAATGAAATTACAGTTAATTTAAGTTCTAAAATAAACTCTAATTCTTGAATGAGAAAAACATGTAAATAGTCTTGTGATGATTATCGTCCTCATAATGTGTCATTTCTTCAATTTTCATATTTATTTTAAGAAAATTCGCTATTATACCAAGGAGCTCTCTGACCGAATTAATGTAACTGCGATTGCCTTTTTCTCAACATTGTATGGAGTAAATGCACTCTACAAATGCATGGCCAAATTAAGCAATAGAACAACACTTACATTGCAGTTCCTTGTCGTAAAATCACCATATAGTCTTCAAAAACGAATTCTGCTTATACATCATAGTAAGTTAAAAATGGACCAGTGGAATTTATTGCTAGATGTCGAACACCACTACATCCATGTTTCTATAACTCATGGATGCGAGATTGTCGACAAACATAAAATTAATTGGCAAAGAGTTCTTGTAGTCGCTGACATTAGTTGCCCGATAATAGGACTCGTTGTGGACAATCTCAAAATATAAACAACCACAGGGCTCTCATCGATTCAATACCTTTTTTGCTTGATAAAATAGTGAGTTGTGGACACTGTTATCAGGTGGTCAGAGTATCATTTTGAAATTCAAAAAATCAAAATGCCAAAATTTTTGAAAGTGTGAAAGTGTTTCCATATGAGAAATTCTTTCCAAAAAGTACACCATAACTAAAATATTTAGAGGGAATGCAATACTAGAACATCGATATTCTACGCTTTCTTCCCTTACAAAATAATTTACGAAAATAACGAAAACAAATACCAAACATAAAAAAGGTAATTAAAAAAATCTTCTTTTCAAATAGGAAAAATATTTGTTGCACCGATAAGTATGCAGAATAAAAGAACCAGAATAGGAAATGTAAATTGTGCGAGAATAATGACCAGAAAAAGAAAACATACTGAAAGTTTCAGAATTTTTATGTCTATAAAAAATTAAGATATCATATAAAGTAAATCATAGAAGTTTGAACTACAAACAATCAACATGGCTAAATAATTACAGGAAAGGAAACAGGACATAAAACTCTTTAATATATCCAGAAAAAAGATAGGGGTGCCAAATAAATTTGCTTATTACAAATATATAATATTGAAGTTAAATTTTGACATAATTTTTTTCTGGTCGTCAAATACACTATCGTTTTAAGGTGAACGTGTTTGTTTATTATTAATCAAACATATAATGACCCCACTAATTATGTAATAGTAACTTGTGTAGAGGGCTGCATCCGGATTTACAGACTGCCTAAGGACCACGATACGGACCGTGTACCTTTGATACAGCCCGAGCCGAAGGCAAGGGCTGTAACAAGGTACAGGTCCGTATCAAGGTCCTTAGGCAGTCTGTAAATCTGATGCAGCCCGATACACAAGTTTCTATTACTTTTATTTCATTGAACAAATTTACCAGTCAAACGCTTAAGGTTAATGTTTTCCTTTTTTTTTTAATTGTCGACAATTAACGAAAATACTTAAATAAAAGTAAAAGTGAAATTGAAAAACATAGACATGAAATGTGATGTTTCCAATTTCTGACTTTCTTAATCTGATTAATATGTAAAACAATGTGAGATTAATTCATTTTTTTTTCTTATCTTTCTTGGGTGACATGTTGAAAAAAAAACAATAAATTGTGATTATTAAGCTAAATACTTCTTTACTATATGTTTTTGTTCTGCTGACGTCACCATCGGGCTGTATCGGATCTCAATACAGCCCGCACAAGCGATACAGCCCGCTCACAGTATTGTTTTGGCTGTATGTTGAATTACGGTATACCATGTGATAGTAATTGAACCAATTGAATTATTTGTAACAAAAGTGATATGAAATAATTTGCATTACTTCTAAAATTGACTGTAATTGCAAAAAATATTTTGGAAACACCCTTTTACTGCAACAAAACTGAAAACCGTTTTTCTCGAATGATTGGTCTATGCATTCATACCGACAATATGGTCAATATGGTAAAACGGAGAATCTTAATGTGATTTATATCAAAAATACACTTCCTGCATATATTTCAGCTTTTGAGATTTTTATGCTTTATATAGAATATGAGCCATTTTTATGCTTTATGATAGAATAGGAGCCATTTCCATGATAAAAGATATGATGTAAATCTTTAACTTTCATAAAGACTTATAATTCATTTAATCATAACAACTATCGGGACAATGGCTACAGTATTGCATACAAGATCAATTTCTAATCATGACGCAATATTAGCAAGACAAAATAATTTGCTATGTATCAATGAGCAATATGAAGATAAAAGAGTCTAATATATATTGTTATCTAAACAGTCTAGTTTGATGAAAACATATTCTATTGTTATTTTGTAATTCTAAAGACGTCATCAATTGATGTACTCGATATACTCTATGTACCCATGATGAAAAACCGTCAAAAAAACAAAATACTAAATTTTTAGTGTCGCACCTCCATATCGTCGACAGTTCAATAAAACACAATAACCATAGCGCACCCAGTTTGAGAGATGAATCTCTTAAGTTCGTCTTGTACTAAGCATACAAATTCGTCACGCAAAACGATTTTGTCATATTTTATCTATAATTTAGTAGGATTAAAAAAAACTAATCGTTCACATTTATTTCCTCCATTGAAATTTGTGTAGCTTTTTGGCAATTTATGATAGCTCTTCTCAATCAGCTCTAAGATAAGTTTTTGGTTTTTTGCATCCAAATGACTTGTTTCAGTGTTTCAGCAATGAAGATACACAATGTGAAAAAGAAAGGAAATGGGTAAATGTCAAGAAGACAACATCCCATATCCAGGTTAAAACGACCCAAAACAAAGCATCTAGGGGTCACAAGTTGTCAAATTCTATCGGCAAAAGAATATGGAAGCAAAATAGAAAATGATGGNCAAAAAAAAAAAAAAAAAAAAAAAAAAAAAAAACAGAAACAAAAACAAAAACAAAACAAAACAAAACTAGACAATTCGCAATTAAAAAAAATTTAGATAACCTTACACCAGCCCAGTTGTCAGTACTTCGGTGCTGACTCGAAAGCCGATTCTATTTTGAATATTGCAATATCAAAACTTTTGTTGAAAACTAAGAAGTATCTCCCTCATGCAAAGCTTTGTCCTTAGCTGATTTTGGCTTTCCATTTAGATCATATTTGGTATTTGTTCTCTATCAGTTTTTTTCAAACATCTTTGATTTTATGGTCTTTCCAAACGATAAGATTTTATGTGCACTGAAGAGACATAAATTGTCGAAATGCGCATATGCAGAAAATAAATTCATATTAACTTCGGTATTAAGTTATTAGTTATTACAACTACAAAATAGAAATGAAAAATATCACCACAAATCAGAGCAACAGAAGTGCTTGAATTACGATTTTTACAAATTGTGTGTCTACAGTGGAGATAAAGATCGAAACATTTTGAAGACCAAAAATCACTAAAAAATGCTGAAAGAAAGCAAATAAACTAAAAGGCCTAAAAAGCAATGCCAAAATCAGCTAAGGACACGGGGAAGATACTTCTTTGGTTAATACAATTTCTGAACCTTAGAGATTGTATTGGCTAATTTTGTGATACCCCGGGGACAAAATAAAAAGGAAACAAATATCAAAATACTGTTAATGTACTTTCTGCATTTGGTCATTTCGACAACTTAAGTCCTTTCAGTTCATTAGAGAGATACTTCTTATTTTTAAACAAAATTTTTGAATTTAGATATTTCAAGTTTAAATAAAATTACCGAAGTACTGGATTACTGGTGAATACCTTCGAGGACTAACTGTCAACCAGCACTGACATCGACCCAATGGTTATACAACATAAAATACCGAAGTTACTGTAAATTTACTTCCTGCACATGGTTATTTCGACAACTTATGCATCTTCAGTGCATATCAAACAAAACATTGGAAATCCAAAGATCGAAAGATGTATAAATGGTGAATAAAAGGATATGGAGTAAATGCACATGAGACAAAGTCTCTACAAATACATGGTAAAAAACAAGCAAAGGAACAACGCTTTTATTGTTGTTCTTCATCTTGAAGTCACCATGAGGCCTTCAACAATGAGCTTTGCTCATACCTCATAGTANCCAAGACGGCCCCTAGCACCGGTTTAAGCGGAATTCTTTGCTAATTGCTAAAAGCTGAAAGGGAACAATTACTGAAAAGGGTCTAAATTGAAAGCCAAGATCAGCTTAGGTCAGAGTTTTGGGAGATTTGAATGAACGAACTACTCCTTAGTTTTAAACAATTTTTTTTCTAATTTTGATATTGCAAGCTTTGAATAAAATCAGTTTCGGGACAGCACCGAATTACTGGATTACTGGGTTGGTAAATACCCTCGCAGACTAATAGTCCATAAGTAGTGGCATAGACCCAGTGGTTATACAAAAAAATACCGATATTACTGTAAATTTTCTCTCTGAATACGGCCATTTCGACAACTTATGTTTCTTCGGTGTAGATTAAATCAAACCACTTGAAATCCAGAAATCGAACGATCTATAAAAGCTTTTTAGGAGCACTTAAGTGAAAAGATCAAAATTAGAAGCAAAAATTAGCAAAGGACAGAGCTATGAATAAGAAACATACTCCTGAGTTTTATAATTTTCTCTTTAAAAATTGCAAGTTTTAAATTAAATCGTTTTTTGACCAGCACCGAAGTACTGGATTACTGGGTTGGTGAATTACATCGGGTACTATCTGTCCGCCAGCATAGGCATCGACCCAGTCGTAATGCATAATAAAATATTGAAGTAACTGTAAATTTTCTTCCTCCATTTGGCCATTTCGGAAACTCTTGTCTCTTCAGTGCAAATTAAATCAAAACATTGGAAATCCGGAAATCGAAAGATCTACAAAAACTGAGAGGGAACAAATGCTGAAAAGGACCATAATTGAAAGCCAAATTAGGTAAGGACAAAGCTTGGCATGAGGGAGGAACTGCAAAGTTTTAAACATTTTTTTTCTAATTAACATATTGTAAGCTTTAAAATAAAAATAACAACATATTCCATTGATATCTAAAAATAAGTTACAAATAAGATTTAATCGAACAAATTAAAATGTACAAAGTAATGGTTGTATGACATAAAAAAATATATAAGAAAATCAGTTGTGCAAAAATATTGAGCATCCTCTGCTACACATACATCATTTCGTCGTGACATTAAAAATCTAAACAACTGTATGATGAATAAACAGAAAAAATGTCGAGTCTGAATAAAAAACAAATCACAGCACCATATGCAATTTATCACACGAAGGAATATAAAATTTGGAACAAAGACATACCAAAACAACGATAGGAACTCGGGACAGCCGGACTTGGTACTGACATTAGCAAAAGACCTGATTAAACCGGTTTGAGAGTACCCAAACATCCCCTTTTCCTATCCAGTTTCCCAAACCCCCTTTATCCCGCAAATATTATCTTCCTCGGGATGATGTCGTATTGGTTATTTGTTCTCTATCAGCTTTTATACATCTCTCTATCATAGTCCTCTAAATGATTTTATTTGATCTACACTTAGGATGCATATTTGTCGAAATTGTCATATGCAAAAATAGCTTTACAGTAACTTCAGTATTTAGTTTTCAGATATGCCACATTTGTGTTGTCTTTTGGCTGTTTGCAGTCAAAAATGCATGGAAAAAGCATAGTTGTATGTTCAGCTAAGAATAGACATTCATTTTCAATGTTGACGAGGACAGACACCGAGAACCAAACCCAATTATCTGTTGAGAGTGAAAAAACTTTCCAACGACAGATAGTTTTCTTAGGTTAATATTACAAATTTTTACCCGAGAATGTTTAAAAACAGTCAAAATCTACCAAAGTTGCAATTATATGACATTTAAAGTGGTTGAAATTTGTATTTAAAATAAAATGGGATTTTATTTTGTAGTATTAACAGAAATTCTGGTGCGACGGTGTATGTTAGGATTAAATTGGTCCATTGTAAGGCCTCATGGTGACTTCAAGATGAAGAACAACAATAAAAGCATTGTTCCATTGCTTGTTTTCCCACGTATTTGTGGAGATTGTGGAGATTTTACTCCTTATCCCTTCATTGCTTATTTTAGACCAAAATTAAGGGAAAGTTGCCATATTTTTCAGCTATAATTATAGGACAACCAATAACAGAAGTAAAACGATTTGGGGTTCCTCATTCTGCTATGCGTTGAATAAATTTTGGCAATCACTTAGCACATCAAGAACCGAAAACCGTGCGATGTTAGCTTCAACTAATTATAGGAAATTAAACTATTACCCGCTTATTATACTCCCAGTAGGAATCTTATTTCACATTGTGTATCTTTCATGTGTAAATTTCATACTGATTCAAATATTGAAATCAATTAGAGGAATGTTAACTTATTTTTTCAATACTTAATAAAACATGTGAATTAAACAGCACATTTTCTCACAGTTTATGAGGAAAAGGATGTACGAACAGGTGTTTAAAACAGCAGGTTTGACGAAGCTTTCCGCAATAAACCTTGCCTGACAAAACAACATGTTTTATATTGACTTGACATTTTTTGTTTTTGTCCTCTGGCGAATGAATACATTAATTATAGCTAATACCGACTTCTGTGGTTAAAATCAGTTTGACACCCGGAGTCCTATTTTTCCCTATTTGAATATAAACATGTTGTGCATGCAAGTCAAATAGAATGATTAAGTTGCTTTATTTGAATCAGCAATACAGTCAGTATTAATAAGTCCATATCCTTTCATAAAATTCCAGTTTTGATGTACACAATTTTTTATATATCCTACAAATTTCAGATGAGAATCAAATCATAATATATATTTTATACGCAATGAACGTCTATATTTAGAAAAAATATCAATAACTCAGATATATTTAGTTGCTGTTATGATACAAATCTGGGTTATTTAGTTTTGTTAAACTAACAACAGAGCTTTGTTGTAAATTTTGTTTTGTAATAATTTCATTACATAATTTATTTCAAAACAAGAAAAGTTTTTGTATACATTAATTATACATTAGTTTACGTAACTTAGCAAGAATATCGAATATCAGTTTTGAAATTAGCAACAAAATACCGAAGTTACCGTAAATTTATTTTCTGCGCATGACTGTTTCTCTTAAGTTCATATAAAATCAAAACAATTTGTGAGATCTTAAATAAAAAATTTGTAAATTCTGACAGAAAACAAGAAAGATCTAAATGAAAATCCAAAATGTTCTGCAAGAGGGAGATACTCCAAAGTTTTAAGCAAAATTTTCTAAATTTAGATTCGTAAGTTCCCCACAAAAAATCGGTTTTCGGTTCAGCAGTGAAGTTCTCACTAATGGTTTAGTGAATACCCTTGCGGTCTAACAGTCCAAATGCAGAAGCAGCATCCCCTCTTGTAATTAATAAAAAAATTATCGAAGTTACTGTAAATTTAGTTTATGCATACGGCAATTTCGACACCTTATGTCTCTTCAGTGAAATCAAATTATTTTTCAGGTCATAAACAAAAATTTGTAAAATCTGATACAGAACAAAAAAACCAAAAAGATCTAAATGAAAAGCCAAAATTAGCCAAGGACAGAGTAAGGCAAGAGGGAAATACTCCTTAGTTTTAAGCAAAGTTTTCTGAATTTTAGACTTAGAAAGTTTCCAAATATAATCGGTTTTTGGGTAAGCACCTAAGTTCTGACTACTGAGCTCTTGATTGAATATAAGATGTTAAAAATAACTAAGTTTATCATCATTTTATGGTTAGGAGCACAGTAAAATTGTTTAACACACGATTTCTTTTGAAAAGTCGGGACCCTTGCGGTTGACGATTTATCCGGAGTTTTTGCACCTGTGTTGTCTTTTTGCCCTCTGTATTTCGGCTCTTGAAAATTCTGTTCGATAATTTTGTCTTAAGGAAGATGGGTACTCAAAATTTCTTTCCATAGATTTTCTTAATTTTCTCAGGAAAGTTTCCTTATTATATCACCATTGAAATTAAAAAAAAATAAAAAGGAGGGTCACGGTGCTTGTTTTTAAAATAACTGATATCAAATGATCAAATATTTCTAATAAATATATAGGGAAAACAGGTATTTTGATGCTTTCTTTAAAACTATCACATAGATTTTTTTTTCTGTTTTAGTCATATGTTAGCATTTTAAACTTACTTTCAAAAAATGTAAAGAAAGATGGGTTCACCGACTTTGTTTTCCATAAACTTTATGAAATGTGAATTTTTATAGTGATATCAATTTAAAATATTTTTATCAGATTATCTCCCTTTTTCAAATATCCTTTTCCAAACTATTTAATTATCAATTTACTGTACCTCATTTAATTAGATAAATACGTGTAAAATAAAGTCAATATAGGTCCTTTGTATTTTGTTTCACTGGTATAATATTTATTGATACGTTACAAATAAAAATATTTGCATATGTAAAAAACAGATAATACCACAACAGTATAAATAACAATTCAAAATGGCGGAAGACTACCGTTTTACCTTCATATAAGGGTGGATGCCATTTCTTTCGGAAATGATTATTTAATAAAACTTTCCAATATTGCAGATTTTATATTATATTTTGAAAAATGAAAGGAGAAAACATAAAAGTTTTTGTATACACAATAAACGGATATGGAGTAAATGCACTTGAGACAAATTATCTACAAATACATGGTAAATCCAAGAAATTAAACAGCAGATTTTGTTGTTCTTGTTTAACTTGAAGTCACCACTAAGCCTTCAACAATGAGCTTTGCTCTTACCTTAATTTGAAGACAACCCCTAGATGCCCAATATAAGGCGGCCCATAGAACAGGTTTTTATCAAATTTATTGCTAAATGTCGAAAATACTTAAGTTCCTATTACAGATGGATGATTATTTTATTTCGAAAATTTTAAATATCCTTTTAAAATTCATTTTGGCAACTCTTATTTCTTGAGTACAGCTAAATATAAAAATATTGAAGCCAAAGGCCGATAAAGGATACATAAGCCTTGGCCCTAAAAGTAACGCTAAATCAAGTATATTGACGGAGCTTCGCATGAAGAAGATACTCCTTAGGTTGATAAAACTTTTAATTTTTAGATATTGAAAAACAAAACGAAATGGTTGTACCGTTTATTACTATCAGTCCATCAGCATAGATCTAGTTTTGTTGTAAATTGAAAAATAACGTATCAACATAAGTCTTCATTATGTTATTTTTGAACAATTTACAAAATAGGTTGGAAAGAGTAGAATTGATTGCACTAATTGATCCATCTAATTATCTGGAAATTTGCAATATCTAAATTTATTTTACTAAGGTTAGTAAGGATAGCATAGCCAGGTCCTTATCTGATTTTGGCTTTTTTACTTATGGTTATATGTTCTCTATCAGCTTTTCGCGCTTCCAAATATTTTGGCTGATCTGCAATGAAGAGACATAAGTTGTCGAAATGTACATCGATAATAAATGAATAGTAACTTCGGTATTTTTGTAATTTACCATATAGTTATTCCTAAAATATAATATTCATAATAATCCCAGAATTGTCATAATTCGTATCACAATTTATACTTCGTGTTATTATAAAGTGATATAGTATTACATTCATTCATGAAACAAATAAAGATTAATTTATCTAACACATTTTAACCCGAGGAAATTCTATCATTATATTTTACCTACCTATTCCAATAATAAAATATAATTCACACCTGTACATCCGGTTTAAGTGATAGAAATCACCTGTTATTCTGCCATTAAATGTTGCATCCTACAGCGAAAATACTATAAAATATTTGTAAAACACAAAAAATACTACTAAACACCAAATGGTGACCATTCATCAGCAAATATTTTTTTCCATTTTGATATAAAAGACGCATCATTTAATGATAACTGAATAGGGCTCTCAGCATATTTTGAAACCATTCAAACCATTAAACCTATAATTTGTTATTTTATTTGAAGTTAAGGTCAGATATATTTTTTCATAGTTATTCAAAGCTATTCTTTGTGATCAAGGAGGGGGTCGGTTTGTACTTATTTGACTTGTATAGAAACTGACATTGTGTTATTGTTTATTGCACAATTTAGCTATTGTTCACATAATAATCCCCATACGTTGAATTTTTTGTCCACTCATATTATTAAAACGTCACAGTTCTCTGCATTTTCTTTGACCAAAACTTAAATACAATTTTTTGCAATATATTAAAAAACGCGTATTTTTACTTATTCTAACAACTTTGCAACCAATGCTAAGGACTATGAGAACTGATGCAAAAGATGAACGATTAATAACTTTTCATAAAACAATTATGACATACAACTATGCTCTGGACTTTTAGCACCCGATTGTATTTACTTACAATGTAGACAAGTTCGTCCTTGCCAGCCCGAAAACCGATTTTACCAAAAAACTTAGAAATTCCGATTAAAACTCAGGAGTACATTCATCCTGGGAAACTTCTTTACTAATCTGAATTTTGCTTTTAAGTAAGATCGTGCTTGTTTCATTCTAATATGGCGGCCTGCAATCGCTGTGTATCCAAACTAATAAAACAATAATATATACTTACGGGTAACTTCATTTTACAGTTATTTCATGCCCTTGAAGGAAACAGCAAAAACTTATGTCCCGAGGTGGTGGAAGTGACTTGCAAACTGTTGCCTGAGGCAACTGTTCGCAAGTATTTTCATCATCGAATAATTGGCGAAGTGATCTTACATTTATTTTTGTAATTTTGAATTATAGTTCTTACCACCTGTTTAAAGTGCCAACATATCACTATTTTATAATGCTAAGTTTTCTTACAATTGAGGTGATGAATGCCATGTGTTCTCACTTACTTTGTCTATATATTTTACGAAAGGATACGGAGTAAATTAACATGAGACCATAACACATATGTTAACTCCAACTGCATTAATTTAATGAGCTGTATGGCCATTTCGGAAATTTATTCCTCATCAGCAGCACTAGAACCCAAACAAAGGAAATTCATAATTTCAAAAAATATATAAAATGCATAAAACCAAACGAAATCCGAATAATCAGTAATCACAGCAGTCATTAGAACTGAGGAAAGATGACCCTCATACTGTGTTAGTATCGAAATAATACTGTCTTACTTTTTCTTTTTTGATTTATCTGTTCATATTTGTTATCATTGTTTAAATGTATTGTTTAAATATCTTTGCTACAACCCTAATGGGTTAAATAGTTTTCAATGAAGGTAAAGTAATATCAAATATAGCTAAGGACAAAACTACGATGGAGGGAGTTAATCCTTCGGTTTTAGAATTTAGCTAGCTTAAGACACTAGTGCTTTTGTCCGGCAAGTGGTTGTAAGAGTACTTTGCCATTTTAATTAATGTTTGTTGACAATCGTATCCATTACCAGAAAAGACATGGATATAGCATTGTTCGACAAATTAGCAAAAAAATCTGCTCAAACCGGTGCTATGGTCCGTCTTGAACTTACTATGAGGTATGAGGTATGAGCAAAGTTCATTGTTGAAGCCTGGTTGGTGACTTCAAGATGAATAACAACAATATTGTTCCTTTGCTTGGTTTTTTACCATGTATTTGTAGAGACTTTGTCTCATGTGCATTTACTCCATATCCTTTCCTTCACCATTCAAAATTACTCTCATCTGTTGCAAAACAAAAAGACTTACAAAAGACAATCACAACAAATAAACAATCACAGGGCACTCATAGGGTCAATTGTTAGAAAACTTGACATAATAAAATCAGAAGATGTGGACACGATATACAGGTGGCCAGAATAACATTTAGAAATGACAAAAAATTACAACCCAAAACTTTGAAAGTGTGACAGAGAATCAATTAGAAATTCTCTCGAGAAATTCTCTTAAGAACAGGTACACCATAACTGGACTATATATCTGGAGTCTTTATAAATTGGAAGGAAAGAGTTTTACATGAGCGATATATTTCTTAGTATTCAACAAAAACTTAGATAGTGTAAGTTTCAAATTAAATTACTGTACTGACTACTGAGCTGGTGAATACCCCTGGGGATTAACATACCAAAAGCAGTGACATCAACCTAGTGGTTATAAAGAACAAAATACCGACGTTACAGTTAATTTAGTTTCTGCAAATGGCATGAAGTGTCTTTGGTCTTTCGTCTTCTGCTGTTCTTGCTTATCTCTTGGATTTTTTTATTTCTGGACTTTGATTTATGCAATCTTGTGCTTTGTGTCTTCGGTATTCTACTGCCGTCATTCCTACAACTTGGGTCTCTTCAGTGCAGATAAAATCTAAACATTTGGAAGACCATTAACTCAAAGATGTTTAAAATCTGATAGAGAACATGATCTGAATGAAAAGCAAAAATCAGCCAATGACAGAGCTTTACATGAGGGAGATACTCCTTAATTTTCAGCAAAATTGACATAAATTAAGACAAGGTATTGCAAATTTCCGAATAAAATCGGCTTTCGAGTAGTATTGAAGTACTGACTACTGGGAGGTTGATACCCTCTGGGACTAACAGACCACTAGCAGTGGCATCGACCCAGTGGTAACAAATAACAAAATACCGAAGTTATAGTTATTTTAGTTTCTGCATATGGCCATTTCGACAAATTATGTCTCTTCAGGGCAGATAAAATCTTAAGATTTTGAAGACCATAAACTTAAAGATGTTTGATTGTTTAATTGGTTTTGTCTCAAGGTTAGCAAATGACAATAACCAATCAGCTACCTAATAGATCTTTCAAAAACATATTTTCCTCACTTACTGTGTGACGGGTGATGTAAACAGAGCAGGACATGCTTACTCTTCCGGAGCACCTGATGTCACTCTCAGTTTCACTTGAGTTCACACTGTGAGTGCTTTGTTTTGAATGTTATGATTTCTGTTTCTGTGCTTTGTGTCTGTCTAGCGTCGTTGTTTTCTGTCTAGCGTCGTTGTTTTCTGTGTTCTCGTTTTGACCATGCCTTTAGACTTCGATTTTTGTAAATTTCACTCCTTTGTTCCTTCGGTATTCTACTGCCGTTGTTTTAACTCTGATAGAGAACAAATACCCACAAGGACTGACAGACCACCATCAGTGGCATCGACTCAGTGTTAAGAAATAACAGAATACAGCTCTGTCTTTTAGCCCTGTGCATTTCGGGCCTTGACAACCTTGTTCGCTCATTATGTTATTACCCCATTTTCAAAGACCAGACTAAAACATTTGGACTACAAATAATCGAAAAATGTATAAAAACTGATATACAAATTGTAGTAAAAAGTGTCTTACATTCGCAGATAACATTAGTGAGTGCATTTGAATTAAGCCCAGTCTGTGCAATGTGTCATATTTATTATAGTCATAAGTGAGAAAACAATTGTCTGTAATGGCTTCTTCCCAAGGTTATATTGCCGCCTACAATTGTACGACTTGATACCTACGTTTGACATACAACTAAAAAGTCGAACAATCCACATGTGCTACGTATTGATTTGCTGAATTATACTTATAAAATGATTGCGTCAATGTCGAGACAATACCTGTGATATAAATAATTTTTACGACATTTCTGCCTCAAAAGTAGTTCATACTACATTTTGATATATATTTGAGATTTTGCATTAAATCATTACCTTTTAGTCCTGTTTACAAAATTCAAAACGAGGAGTAGAATACCAAAGGAGCAAAGAACAAATAAATGGCAAAAAAATAGCACTTATACAGTGTGAACTCACATAAAAACCAAAAGTGACATCAGGCATTCCGGGGGGGGGGGGG
>MJUU01049154.1:31239-68159 GCA_002080025.1 Modiolus philippinarum
TTCACCCTACTTTTCCAGTGGCAGTCAGAATTTCCCGTCCCATGACCCTTTTCATACCCCAAAGTGATTATTTATTAACAAACTTGTTCTCGTCTTGATATAGCTGAAATATTGCTTAGTAGACTTTAAACAATATTCAATCAATCAATCAATCAATCATTATTACGTCATAAGCAATCAAACACATACTATAACGTCGGATGTTGGTGACGTTCGGAGACTGGTGGTATTTGTAGCGTGTCTTATTAAATAAACGATGAAAGGATATGAAGTAAATGTATATGTGACAAAATTTCTACAGATCTAACGTTAGGGTAACATCAAGCAATAGACCAACGCTTTAATTGTTGTTCTTCATTTTAAGTCACCATTAGACCTTCAACAATAGCTTTGCTTATATATGGGGAATAATTGAAAAATGAGATGTAGGCACTATAAACAAGTTGTAAGACTAAAAAAATGTAAAATTTGAAAGTATGATAGTGTGTCCATATGTGTTTTTCTCTCAAGAACAAGTACGCCATAACTGAAATGTATAGAGAGCAAACATCTGTCGAACGGGCATTTTTTTATAGACTCTACACTGCAACAGAGACAAACTCAGTCTTAAATAAACAATCAAAGGATATACCGTATAGCAAGTAATTTTCGCGGGATTTTAATTTTTGCGTATTTTCGCGAATAGACTTAAATCGCGAAAATAAATTCCGCGAATATTATATATATTCTTTGGATATAACTAGGATCTTTGATAATCGGCGAAAATTTAAAACGCTAATATTTTTGGTATACATATTCCACTCCAATCCGCGAAATTTTTGACCCGCGAAAATAACCCGCTTTACGGTATACTAAATGACAACAAATGCATGGTGAAAATAAGCAACGGAACAAATCAGTCTTATTGTTTTGTTTTTGTTTTTGTTTTTTGTTTTTTTTTTAATAAAGTTTGCCAACACGAGGTTGGAGGACTATATTTTGAGGGTCAAAGATAGTTTTGTTTAGTATATAGAACCCTATGAGAAAATTGACTTTTAAATATTTTTTACTACATCACAAAAGCTATTACTATAAGCTCCATGAATCCTCATAGGAAAGTTTTAGAGTCAACTTATTTTAAAGAAATAGACATTTCAAAATAAGCACGTTGTCATAAGAACCATAACAAAACCTCTACCTATTATTTGAAAAAGGATTTGAAATTGGTACAATCATATAGCAGATATATACCCAATTGTCATGAAAACCGAATCAAAAGATTGGAATTTAACATTATACCTAGAACTTTTAGACTTTGCAGAATTTTGGTCCAATAAATTAAGGTTTTCAAACAGCAAAAAAATTCACCAAATGATTAAGGGTGCATTTAGGAATATCAAATAGGATTGGGTTTACTATAAAACCCTATAGGAAATATTCTTTACTACTATCTATAAAACATCAAACCTTATAGGAACTTTTTGAGTCATCTAAGGCAAAAACATTTGGGATTGATAATTTCTAAAAACTACCGTTGCCATTAAATTCATTCTTAATTGAAATTTTAGAATTTCTTGTTTTCTGTATTTGAGAATTATTACAGCAATTTATAAGAATATGTTTAATTATAAAGGAAACACATAGCAAAATATTTGTTGAAAGTGGACAGAAATTAGTTGTAAAGGATAGCGCATCAATGCGTTTCCTTGGAAACCATAATTATCAGATTCACCTGTCCTGTATAGGTTAAACATTTCAAGATTGATCATGTATTAAAGTTTCATCCTTGGCAATTAAAGTTATACCAAGAATTTGTTTAGCAGAGTAATACTTTACTTTTGACGTATATAAGGATGGTCACTCCTCATGGGTTTGAAATGGTCTCTGATTTAAATCATTGATTCGATGCCACTGCTGGTGGACCAGAGGTCCCCGAGGTATTCACCAACCCAGTAGTCAGACTTCTCTGACATGAAAAGTTTACCTTGTGTTTTTTATAGAAATTGTACCGTTTCTATCAAAATTCTAACTCCATGAAAATACTGAGGCTTCATTCCGTGTATGACACTCGGTGGATGTCCTTCGAACTGGATTTGGTCTCCCATTTCGATATTTTTGGTAATGAGTACTTCTTTTTTACTACTTTTGGATTATGGCTTTCCATATGATTTTTATTCTGCTGATAAGAGGTTACTCCTTGAAACACATGTACAGCACAACGAAATTAACTGTATTTTATGCAAGTTCGATATTTTTGCATTTCGGAACTCTCTGTTTTATATTCCATGATACATTAGCAAATTTTGCATATTGACCCCACTTTTCTTGCTAAAATATGATTGCAGATATTGTAATAGAGTCAGCTTTTTTGATAAAATTCTTCATATTTCTTCATTGCATTTGAAATGTTTATTGACTTTATGCAAAGAAATAAAAAATCTAGAGAACTTAAGATTCCCGCCAACTTTCGGTTGCTTATATCTCAGAGTTGAGCACATTGACATATCAATAGTTTTTGCTAAAAATGATAGATGATCGATGTTCTAATAAATAAAAAAATATTTTAAAACCTTGAAATTAAAAACTTAATGAGTGACCATCCTTAATGACAGATGTATTTATGGATTATTAAAATTGATAACATATTTGTCACATTTTGAGGTGCTATTTATCAACAGAAAGCTGGTACACTAATGGGCAATAATTATGCTCCTCTCCTCGAAGACTGGTTTATTTATTCTTACGAGACTGAATTTCTGCAGGAATTTGCAAAAGATCATAAAAATAAAGATGCTAGATCCTTCAATCTCTCTTATAGATATATTGATGTTCTTTCCATTAATAATAATCTTTTGCTAAATCGATTCCAATATCTATCCTCCAGAAATAAAGATAAAAGAAACGGAAAAAGCAACTAGATCTACGTCTTTTTGGACTTACATCTCGAATTTGTCAAAAATGGTAATCTCAATGCTAAAAATTTACGACAAAAGGGACGATTTAAATTTCAAAATTATCAATTTCCATAACATGGACTGTAATATTCAAGCTTCTCCTGCTTACGAAGTGTATGTTTTACAGTTGATTACTTATATGAATTCTGGCACAAATCATACAAACTTTCTCATAAGACATAGTGATCTCCGTGATCGCCTTATTAAGCAAGGCTTTAAAAAATTTCGTCTCATATGATCATTAAAAAAGCTCTTCAATAGATATCCATCCCTTATGAAAAAAATTGAAGTTTCGGTCTGAACTCTGATTCAAAACTCATTTTTACTTAATACTTGGATGACGATTTCTTTGACTGTCTACGAAATTTCAATAGCAATTGCTTTTGAGTTCCTACCGCCCACTACCGCAATTGAAGGGGAGGTTTGGCGAGCCATAAAACCAGTTTAACCCACCATTCCTTTTGAAATGCGTGAACCAAGTCAGGATATTTTCCGGAATTTTCCACCTGCTCCTGTGTTTTTGGCTCATGGACTTTTGGCTCTTGACAACTCTGTTTGGTAATTTTGATATTTTCCCTATTCAATATTCTACATGAAATGAACGCCATAATCAGCATAGGTTGCATTTCATATTGGGGATATATTTGCTACAACGCCCCCCCCCCCCCCCCCCCCAAATACAACATGTATCATTCTGGCTGTTACCGAAGGTCTAGAACAATTTTGCCGTTTTGATACACTTTGGAGCTATAATGATCCACTGAAATAAATCACCGTCTGATATTGAAGAATGATTCAAATCTGTAATATGGCCTTTTAAATAGAACCTTTTGTTTCTGTGATGGAGAATTCTAAACTCAAGTGTTTTTTTTTTCTATTTTTGATGCAGCAATGGCTATTATTATACCATAATTCCATTAAAAGATTGATAAACTATATTTATACATTGTTTTAGATCTGTTTCACTAGATAAAAATGGACGTCATTTTGTTCCACGTAACCTTCAAATAACAATTAAAAATAATCGTGTTAATTACGCATGACATATACAAAAAGCGGTGAGGCATTGCAAAAATGTTCATTCATATACTCTTTTACAGTGTAATTTAACGTTTAACTTATTCGACAGAAATTTTCAAGGTCCAAGGGTCGATAAATATCACTCACGGAATTACTTTTAAAACGGACATGACAATACTATTAAGAAATCGATAGGCATTTTCAGGCACTATGTCAATAATTTTTAAAATGATAAAATAGGCAAATTTGAATTCTTTGTATGACAAAAAATTAATAAAAAAAATAATAATGATAGTATAGAAACGTCAAAATCACCTACATATGCAATAGGTACTGGAAAGTAGCCAAGCACGAAACAATAGACTGCAATGCTATGTATTGGTAATTAGTAGGGCAAAAACTGCCAGTAAATTTGAGTTGTGCATCCCTCCCTCCATCGTAGTTTTGTCCTTAGCTCTATTTGATATTACTGATTATTCGAATTTCGTTTGGTTTTATGCATTTTAAACATTTTTTTGAAATTATGGATTTCCTTTGTTTGGGTTCTAGTGCTGCTGATGAGGAATTAATTTCCGAAATGGCCATACAGCTCATTAAAATTATTGCAGCTGAAGTTAACATATTTGTTATGGTCTCATGTTCATTTACTCCATATCCTTTCGTGAAATATGCATTTCACAATCTAGACCAATGTATGAAAAAAATGCACAGCTTGGAATGTAATGGAAATAACTTTGGAATCCAAACGTTTTATAAAAAATGTTACCAAATATGACGACAAGTCGCCAATCATACAAAAAGTTCCAATAGATAGATGTATGATCGCTATATGAAAAAGAAAGGATATGGGGTAAATGTCAAGGAGACAACATCCCATCTTTCTCTTAAAACGACACAAAACAAAGCATCTATGACTCACCGTACGGTCTTCAACGCGGGGAGGAACTTCACACCATATAGCAAACCCTAAATGGCACCAAAAAGTAAAAAAAGGAATAAATTAATGGAAAAAAACAAATCCAATAACTCGAAGATCAAGAACCTAAAATCGTATAAAAAGACAAGGACAAGCCAATGACCAACATATTTCTGACTTGGGACAGGCGCAAGAATTGTGGTTGGCTTAACTTGTTATCTCAGATCTATATATTTCAGTTAAGGTGTAAATGTTCTTGAGAGAATATCTCATATGGATTCACCATCATACTTTCAAAATTTTGGCATTTTATTATTATGTTTTTGTAATTTCCAAAAGTTATTATGACCATTCTGTTTATAGTGCTTACATCTAACTTTTTCATTTTGCAAAGATTTCTTACAATTGATTCAATGAATGTCTGTCGTTTCTTCATATGTTGTGAGTGTCTACTATGCCTTTTTTTGCGGTTGTAAGAACACTGCCAGTTAATTTTATGTTTGTTGCTGATCTTGCATCCTGGAGTAAAAAAAACATAGATGTTGCGTTGTCCGACATTTAGCAATTAATTTTGCTTAAAACCAGTGCTAGAGGCCGTCTTGAACTAACTATGAGGTATGAGTAAAGTTTATTGTTGATGGCCTCATGGTGACTTCAAGATGAAGAACAACAAAAAAGCTTTGTTTTAGTACTTGGTTTTACCATTTAATTGTAGAAACTGTATAATGTACATTTACTCCATTTCCTTTCAGTGTTAATGGAAACTTATGATTGAAGACAAAATATTGGATAAAGACATAAAAAAAAATTGTAGAAAGATTACATATAAAGACGGTTAAAAAAATGGGTTGTATTGGGTAATTAATCAATTGGTTACCATATTAACCATGGTCGTGTTATGAGAAGGATAAGCATCTCGTGATAAATTGGAAATATATCTCAAGGTGTGCAAGAAACTATCCCTTGTTGAATTTCCCTGAGGCATTGACGTATATAGCATCTACTGGAATATTACAATTTTAAAATTGTTATAAGATTCATAAATTCCCACTGTTTAAGAACTTCATCTAATCTGACTTACAATCTTCTGATGAAGGTCTCACGCACTAGTTATCAAAGTTTTTTTGCCCCCGTGAAACGAAGTTTCGGGGGTTATATAGTTTTTGGTCTGTCTGTCTGTCTGTTTGTCTGTTTGTCCACAAAAAACTTTAACTTTGGGTATATCTTTTGAATGGTAAATGATAGGGCTGTCATATTTTGCATGTGTATTCCTTGTGGCAAGACCTTTCAAATGATACCAAAATGTTGGACCTCGTGACCTTGACCTTGACATGTGATGGACTTTTTGAAAAAAATAATAAACTTTAACATTGGGTATATCTTTTAAATGGGAAGTGATATGGCTTTCATATTTTGCATGTGCATTCCTTGTGGCAAGACCTTTTAATTGGAACCAGAATAGTTGACCTTGTGACCTTGACCTTGGCCTGTGAACAACTGCATAAAAACTTTAACATTGAGTTTTTTTAATGGTAAGTGATAGTTCTTTCATACTTTGCATGTGTATTCCTTGTGAAGAGACCTTTCAGTTGGTACCAGAAAATTTGACCTTGTGACCTTGACCTTGGCATGTGAATGTCCGGTAAAATTTCACCAAAAAATGAAATTATATTTTGTTTTATTATATTTGTATATAGAAATTAAACTTATTTATGATGAAATGTTTCTTGATATCTATAGAAATTTTTTTTGTAAAAAAGATTTTTTAAATCATTTAGCATATTTTCTTCATTTATTCACTTTCGTTTACATGTATCTATATATGTATTATATATATCAAGGATGAGGGATGTTACTAAAAATATCTATTATTTTATTTCTTCTCTGCTGTGTATACCTCCACTTTTAAGGAACCAGTATTGATGATCCCTGGTGTAATCAAAGTACTGATAACACTGATAAACAGAACACAATGAGTTGGCTATAAATGTTCCAAAAAGGGGGGAGTGAAAATTATTTTCTTAATAATGCTTGGATAATGATTGGAAGGGTTCATTTGGGTGACTTCTGTGTTTGCATCCAATTGCAATCATCATTTGATGTGATTCAACTTTTCTGTTGATACCAGAATTTATTTCTACAAATTATTTTGTCAGAAGGACATTCATTGTTCAAAGTTGCTAAATGTTTCTTCTTTACTTCTACCCGGGGGCATAAGTGTTTCACAAAACGCATCTTGTAGATTTAGTAAAAAGCATTTCATATGTTATTTTCTAGTGATGTTCTATATCAATTATTTTACGAAAGGATATGAAATAAATGTACATGAAACCATAACAAATAATTTATGTTAACTCCAACTGCAAATATTTTAATGAGCTGTATTGCCATTTCGGAAATTAATTCCTCATCAGCAGCACTAGAACCCCAACAAAGGAAATCCGTTTAAAAAATGTTTAAAATGCATAAAACTAAACGAAATCCGAATAATCAGCAATATCAAATATAGCTAAGGACAAAACTACGATGGATGGAGTTAATCCTAAGGTTTTTGAATTTACATGAATTTAGATAATAGTTATTGAACAAAGTGTACACACGAGATATTATTCCATGTACAATTACACCATATCTAAGAAAAATAAAGGGCAAACAACTCTACCACGGGGAATTGTTTTACCAACTTCACACTGCAATAGAAGACAAACTCCTGTAATAAATATTTTACGAAAGGATATAGAATAAATGTACATTAGACCATAACACATATGTTAACTCCAACTGCAATTATTTTAATGAGCTATATGGACATTTCAGAAATTAATTCCTCATCAGCAGCACTAGAACCCAAACAAAGGAAATCCGTCATTTCAAAAATTGTTTAAAATGCATAAAACTAAACGAAATCAGAATAATCAGCAATATCAAATATAGCTAAGGACAAAACTACGATGGATGGAGTTAATCCTTAGGTTTTTGAATTTACATAAATTTAGATAATAGTTATTGAGATCTGTCCGGACAAGGTTTCAGTAATTAGAAGACAGTTGAAATAAAAACCTCCCAAACGAAATAAGAGAAGGTAATAAGGAAGGTAAAGTAAGTGAGAACCGAACCGTCAATCCAAAACGAATAATCCAAGGCCAATGACAAAGTCGAAAACAACAATGAAACATAGACACAACACGAGTACGGCACAGAAAAGAGAAATGAAGACACACACATTTGAAATGATAAACTTATTTTGCCCAAAACACAAAAGTCTCCTAAAGTCTAGATTTAAAGATCTCTGAGATCTTCTCAAGACAAGTCAAGGAGGGCGAAGAAAAAAAATATGAGTCGATTATTATTAAAAGAAATCCACAAAATTTCATTAGTTGGTACTGGATTTGGCCCCCTACTTCGATATGTTGGAAATGATTGCTTCCTTTCTGGACTTCTTTTGGTTTGTGGCTTTCTATATTATTTGATTTTAATGCTGCTGATGAGAGGTTACTCCTTGAAACACGTGTAAAGCATACTAGTAACCTAATTTACTTTTTTATGCATCTGTGGTATTTTTTGTATTTTGTACTATTGGGCCGATGCCACTGTTGGTGGACCACAGGTCCCACAGGCTATTCAGCAGCTCAACAGTCAGACTTGTCTGACATGAAAATTTTTTCCTTGTGTGTTATAGAAATTTACAGTTTTGATCAAAATTCTAACCATTTAAAAAAGGCTTCATTCCGTGTATGGCACTCGATGGATTTTCCCTAAATGTTCAGTCTGAAATCCTACTTCTTTAAAGCCCAAAAATGTACCATTAATGTAACCATTTGAACAATTATGATGATATTACATCTAAGCATATATTTATAAAGTTTCAAAGCTCTACGCCTAATGGTCTTTTGAGTTTGCTTCGAACAAGTTCTCTATGATCTGCTTCGTACAAGTTCGCTGTGATCTGCTTCGAACAAGTTGGCTGTGATCTGCGTCAAACAATTTGGCTGTGATCTGCTTCGAATAAGTTCGCTATTATCTGCTTCGAACAAATTCGCTGTGATAAGAATGAAGAAAGAAGGAATGATAACAACAATACCTGGCGTATAAAATTGGTTTCCCTCGTAATTTATCATATAATATTGCTGGAATCAAAACATATGCAGCAGAAACGTAGTTTTTAATAAATTTGTTTGGTTAATATAAGGACCTATATTATATTTATGCTGTATCAATGTTTTGAAGAGAGTGTCCCGAAATTCACAAATTGCACACCTTTAGATGTATTTCCAATTTGGATTAATAGGATTTTAGTTCGCGCAGTTTTGAATTCGCGCTGCCGAATGATTTACCATTGACTTCAATAATAGAATAGTATATTCGCGCCGTTTTATTTTCGTGCTTCCATTCCAAACGCGAAAATCGCGAAAATAAAACTGCCGCAAATATTCTCCGGTTTACAGTAGTGAGTTGTTTAACCTTTTGGCAGATTTGTCTTCGGACATACGGTTGTCATTACAATGAGTATAAATTGTGTCCCTCTTACTTCCGATTTGAAATCTCTGACATTATAAACGAAATTGCATGGCCACTAAATACCGCGTTCCGGGACAACCGAGCGGTATTATGAATATCAGAGATACTCAAGTTTTCAGTGTGACATCAGGTGCTCCGAAAGAATATGCATCTTCTTTACGACATTCGTCATACTGCCAGTGAGTTAATTCAAATGGTTATCGATGATGTCAAATTCGTGAAGACATGACATCTTTTTGAAAATGTCCATTTTCATTGCAGGAATCAGACACTTCATCTTTTTAATGATTTTATGGTGACGGTCATAGAATTTCTGCGACGGAAGAAACATAGGCTGAACATGCCTTGGTCTGCAATTTTCCTGATTTCTTTTTATATGTTCAAACAATCACGTCATATATGCTCTACAGAAACGCAACAACTGTGCAATTTATCTCCATACGTAGGAGAAGTAGGTATACAGAAAAGGAAAGTTTATAATTAGGAACTCAATACCACATTTGTTAATATATCTAGGGTTTAAAACGCTTGTCTTCGTTAGTTACTGAAAAACGAAAGATTTATGTTCGATGGTGAAGTATGTTTATCGGCAGTTTCTTTAGATTAATTTCAAACTTTTTGGGATACATCTGATGTAAATATTCCTTAAGTTTTGGATTATTAACAAATTGGAAGACTAGGCTTAATATGCGCGTTTTCTTTGTGTTGGACCAAATAAAAACTTATATTGATATGGATAAACTAATAATAAGTTTCCATTCGAATCTTAAATCTCTGTTGAATAACGCAGACTCCATATTCGACAAAAGTCTTGTTGATAAAAAATAACACCATGAATGCGTCATTAACAGTTTACTTCTTGTTGGAATCAGCGTGGTTCTGGACTGACGGTTCGGTTCTCACTTACTTTATTTAACAAAAATATTTTTGTCTTTACTCCTACTAAAGAAGTGTATCTATGTTCTCCAATTTAGTGCAGAAAATTGACCTATCTGGAAGGTAATCACTATTTCAAGTTTACTGTACTGCAAAGTTGTATATAAGTAAAAATTATCACAAATTAGATTGCTGTTAAAATTGGCGATACTTGTTGAGGAAAGCTGTTCAAATAACTAAATACCGAAATTACAGCGAATTCAGGTTCTACATATGCGCATTTCGACAACTTTTGTCTCTTCAGTGCAGATAAAATCTAAATGTTTGGAAGACCAAAAACTCAAAAATGTTTAACACTGATAGAGAACAAATAACCAATATGATCTAAATTGCAAAATCAGCTAAGGACAGAGCTTTGTATGAGGGAGATACTCCTTAGTTTTTAACAGAATTTGCAAAAAATTATATATTGCAAGGTTCCAAATAGAATAGGCTTTCGGGTCTGCATCGAAGTACTGACTACTGGGCTGGTGAATACCCTCGGGGACTATCAGTCCACCAGCAGAGGCATCGACCCAGTGGTAACAAATAACTAAATACCAAAATAACCGCGAATTTAGGTTCTGCATATGCACATTTCGACAACTTATGTCTCGTCAGTGCAGATAAAATCTAAATGTCAAAAGATCTTTGGAATTCGGTTTATTGTTAGAAGCTTTGACTGCAGGAATATGACGTCATTTTCTTGAAGGGTGGTCAGAATTTTTATGATGCGAGGATCAGGATCTTCAAACAAAACTAGGATTTCTGGTATTCATTGATGTTTTCAATATAATAATATAATAATTATACTTATTCTTAAGACTTATCGAAAATGCAGGACATACAAAATATTTTTGTTTTAAAGTGATTGTCAAAAATTGATAAAGACAACGGCAGCAATGTTTCGTTACTTAAATAACCAACGGAATGAAACCTGTTTTTACAAATATGAATTGCCTCTGAAGCTATGAAGTGACTATATACCGAAGTTACTGTAAATTTAAATTCTGCATATGCGCATTTCGACAACTTATGTCTCTTCAGTGCAGATAAAATCTAAACGTTTGGAAGACCATAAATTCAAAGATATTTAAAAACTGATAGAGAACAAAAAACCAATACGATCTAAATGTAAAGCCAAAATCAGCTAGGGACAGAGCTTTGTTTACAGTTTCTCTTGTTTATGTTTTTGAGGTATACAAATAGTTGATACACTTCTTACACTTCTAAGTAACTAGATTTTTTTGGTTGGAAATTCAATATACAGACGACTATGGAAAAATAACTTACAGTTTCTAAGGAGAAATACCATGGTCGTAATCTCAAAATGCTTGACCCGTATTGACTTAATATTTCAAAAACACGACGTTTCAATAAATTCAGAATTTGGACAGGTAGGGGATGCTCACTTTTTCGGAGTTTCTCACAAGAATTTGGCCAAGTGGAAAATGTTCACTTATTCTTGATTCTTCATTAAAATTTGGACATAATAGTGCCGGTACCAAACCTTTCAGTAGTGCCGGTACCAAGTCCGGCTATCCCGAGTTTCTATCGTTATTTATGTTTATCTCTTGTCTGTTATGTGTCTTTTCTAGAGCAGTTCCCATGTGGATTGTGGTGCAGTTCCCTTGTGGATTGTGGTGAAGTTCCCTTGTGGATTGTGGCGCAGTTCCCTTGTGGATTGTGGTGCAGTTTCCTTGTGGATTGCGGTGCAGTTCCCTTGTGTATTGTACCTTGTAATTGTAATTTTCGACCATTATATGTGTTTACTGTTATCTTGACTTTGTTAATGGAACAGAGACTAACTCTTTAAACTTCCTCATTACAATTTGGGCAAGGTACTGGAACCCAATCTTAAAAAGTTTCTCACTAAATCTAGCCAAGCGGGCAGTGACTTGCTCTTTAGGAGTTCCTCATGAGAAGTGGTACAGCGAAAAGACATTCACTCTAGTACTCTTGCTGCATTAAGTATATGCATATACATAATTTACCATTACTTCGTCGGTATTTTAGAGTAGTTTTTTTCAGTTGATTGTAAACCCTCATGTCGACACAATTCATTTTTCTCCGATAGGTCAAGTTTACTGCGAATGTCTTTATAAGTAGATTTATCACGTGTTTGTTGACAAGTACAATGCAACAGTCTTGCAGGTTGTAACTGCCGTGTTAACATCAGACTAATTTTAGCACTAAGTCGTTTCTTCCAACCTATCAGACCTGATATGTTTCTTTCAATTTAGAATGATTGGAATTATCTTCTTTTCCATTTTTCCTGTGATTATACCAACAATGGTCACAATGTTTGAAATCCAAACATCTACTGGCATATTATATCTTGTCCAATGCCATAATGTGACGATTCATTTTTTTCGTTCATTTCCGTCTCGGAGATACGGAGCGGACAAGCAGTTTGGACAGAATAACGAGAATAATACTAACTAGTTAGTTAGTTTAGGGCTTACTATATGGTGTGAGGTGCCTCACTGTGTTGAAGATCATATGGTGACCCCTAGATGTTTTGTTTTTGGTCGTTTTAACCTGGATATGGGATGTTGTCTCCTTGACATTTACCCCATTTCCTTTCTTTTTCATAGTTATTAAAATTGAGGATTGAATCTTTTCAAACTATCAGTAACTAAACCCTGGATGACTCACTGATAGTGTGACGGGTGCCGCTAGCGGAACAAAACATGCTTACCCTTCCGGAGCACCTGATGTCACTTCTGGTTTTCAAGGGAGTTCACAATATGATTGCCTTAGTTCTTAATGTCGTCTTTTTATTTCCGTGAATTGTAGCTGTCTCACGTACTTGTTTTGTCTTTTTCTCTGTAGCCGTTTTTTGCCATGTCTTTTGACTTCGATTTTGGTGGTCATCGCTTCTCTTGTTCCTTGGTATTCTACTGTCATTGTTTCACAGCGTCATAATTTACACAGAAATCAATTTTTATTGAAATTGGACAAAGTTAAAATTTATGACATTTGAGTAAGCATTTTGATATTTTTTCCTCGCATCATGTTGGCAGCATCAAATAAAAAAAATATTTTCATTGAAATAAGAGAAATCTTTGCTATGGTTTGGTGATTTGGTGATTTCTAATCCGTTGCTAATTATTTACGTAACGATATAAATGCAAGTTTGATTTGGCAGTTTGATTGCAGTAAACGTTCTCTTAAGATAGTCTGAACACTGAACAAGAATTCAACAACAGCAATAATAATACTGATGAATGGCAATAAGAAGAAATTCTGCAAACTGCGTTTGGTGGATTAAATTGGAGCCTTACAATATCTAAATTTTTGTAAATTTTTTTTGAAAACAAGGAGTATCTCCCTCGTGCAAACCTCTGTCCTTAGCTGATTTTGGCTTTATATTTAGATCATATTGGTTGTTTGTTCTCTATCAGTTTTTGCATATTTTTGAGTAATATGGTCTTCCAAACGTTTAAATTTTATCTGCACTGAAGAGACATAAGTTGTCGAAATGCGCATATGCAGAAATTAAATTCACAGTAACTTCGGTATTTAGTTATAAGTCAGTAAAAACGTTGATGTACTTAGTGAAACGAAACAAATTAGGAATAGAATAAACATTGACCAATTTTGCGGATATATTTTTACTGGATTTTATGTAGTATTGAACTTGTTCTCGGTATTGATTTAGTACAAAAAGCATAATCAAAGGAAAATAACTCGAAATTTCATTCCTAGAGATCAAATACAATCTATTCACACATCATTAATACAGCAAATGACAGTTAGATAGCTATAAAGCAGCAATGTCAAAAGATCATAAAGGAGAATCAACGACAAAAAGTACCCATTTAATACGAAAAATATTAGTGAATGTTGATACGTCACGATGTGCATAAATCTTAAACATTTAAAAAATACACCAGATATTGTTTTCCCTCTTATCCAACGTATGTGACGATTTACTGAAATACCCCTCAAAAGGGAATGCAGATACACCTATTTTGTAGTAGGGAAAGACAAAACATATTTTGTAAAGAACCACACTGAGTTAAACAAGAGCAACATTGAAAATGCCGTAATTAAGATGTTAGGATTTTTTATCGACAATTTTATGTCGAAATAGAAGAATCTTCGTTTTTCAACAGAGTATCGGAATTTTCGTTGGAAATAGCTGAGCTCCACTTTTAGCTTACCTTTTCCTTTACTCGTATCAGGCCACGTTTAAATAGGAATAACACAGAAAGAAAGAAACTTCTAGCCCAGATTTAATTGCAGCATCTGCTACATAGACGCTGTACTTTCTCTTCATAGCCCATATTTAAGAAACTTTTACATAGCTCTTGCATAGCTCTGTCCTTAGCTGATTTTGGCTTTCCTATTTAGATCCTGTTGGTAATTTGTTCTCTATCAGCGTTTACACATATTTCGGTTCATGGATTTCCAAGTGTTTTGATTTAATCTGCACTGATGAGACATAAGTTGTCGAAATGCGCATATGCAGAAAGTAAATTTACAGTGACTTCGGTATTTAGTTATTTATTACACCAGATATATCTCAACTACTTCAGCTTTATACTAAGGACTTTTGTTATACATTGACGAAGAAGGACGTTCGATATCCAAGTCTTATGACAAACATAATGATTTTTACTTCCTAAGTGTAAGCTTTCCGTTTCCTTGTAGCAATATACCTACCTCTCAAAACTATGGGGTGTGCATTTTACAATTAATTCGTCACTGTCGACCATGTAGTTTATACAGTGATTTTTTGAAAAGAACAAAAACACCGTCCTATAAGCCACTAAGTCAGGGATTTGTTCAGCCTACGTTCATCTCTCCAAAATTTCTATGTTACCTTGACATCATTGAAAGACATGACGTGCTTTACCGGTTTTGAGAAAACCTGGAATGACTCACTGATGGTGACGGGTGCCGCTAGCGGTGCAGAGTATGCTTGCCATCCGAAGCACTTGATGTCACTCTCGGTTTTCATGGGAGTTCACACTATAAGTGCCTGAGATCTGAACGTTGTTTTTTTTTTGTTTTTCTGTTTTCCCGTCTTTGCCATGTCTCTAGATTTTGACTTTTGTAATATTATAATGCCGTTGCTACTAAGCAAATAATTTGAAGAAACTTAATTCACAGCAACATCGGTATTTGTTATTTACAAATAGTCTTGTTTCTCCTTCATGCAAAGCTCTGTTCTTAGCTGATTTTGGCTTTACATTTAGATCATATTGGTTGTTTGTTCTCTATCAGTTTTTAAATATCTTTGAGTGAATGGTCTTCCTAACATTAAGATTTTATCCGCACTACAAAGATATAAGTTGTCGAAATGCGCATATGCAGAAACTAAATTCAAAGTATTTAAAAACAGAAAAACCAAAAGTTACTCTGATTTAGCTTCTGTGGATAGCAAGTCTCCTCAGTGCATGTCAAGTCTCTGTCAGTTTTTGAACATCTTTGATTTTATGGTCTTCAAAACGTTTAGATTTTATCTGCCCTGATGAGACATAAGTTGTCGAAATTCGCATATGCAGAAATTAAATTCACAGTAACTTCTTTATTTAGTTATTTGTAACCACTGGGTCGATGCCTCTGCTGGTGGACTGTTAGTCCCCGAGAGTATTTACCAGCCAAGTAGTCAGTACGTCAGTGCTGAACCGAAAGTGGATTCTATTCGGAACCTTAGAGTATCGAAATTTTGGAAAATTTTGGTGAAAACTAAGGAATATCTCCCTCATGCAAAGCTCTGTCCTTAGCTGATATTGGCTTTAAATTTAGATCATATTGTTTATTTGTTCTATATCAGTTTTTAAATATCTCTGAGTTTATGGTCTTCCAAACGTTTAGATTTTATATGCACCGAAGAGATCTAAGTTGTCTAAATGCGCATATGTAGAAACTAATAACTAAATACCGAGGTTACTGTGAATTTACTTTTTGCATATGCGCATTCCGACAATTTATGTCTCTTCAGTGCAGATAAAATCTAAATGTTTGGAAGGCCATATACTCTTAAGATATTTAAAAACTGATAGAGAACAAATAACCAAATATGATCTAAATGTAAAGCCAAAATAAGCTAAGGACAGAGCTATGCATGAGGGAGATACTCCTTAGTTTTCAACATAATTTACAAAAATTTAGATATTGTAAGGTTCCAAAAATAATCGACTTTCCGGTCAGTACCGAAGTACTGACTACTGGGCTGGTGAATACCCTCGGGGACTAACAGTCTACCAGCAGTGGCATCGACCCAGTGGTAACAAATAACTAAATACCGAGGTTACTGTGAATTTTTTTACTGTTTTTGAGAAATAACAGGCCCAAAGGGGGCCAAATCGAAAAAAATGAATTTTTAAATTTTTGTTTTCTGTAGGTTTCTTATAGCATGTTTAAACAGATACGTTAAACAATTAAAACCATTTTCAATAAACAGGGGACCCAAAAGGGTTTCATCCGTTTCATAATAAAGGGGTTGAAATTTATGTTTTTATGGTAATAAACAACTTTTGAACTATGTAAGATAGACTTTTAATACTTGGCAAGTGCATAGGTCTAGTCAAGAGGAACATAAATATGCAAAAAAATAAGTTCAAAGGTCAACGTCACAAAAATCGGAAAGGAGTTAAATTTGGTATTTTCATATATTTTACTGTATAATCTGGGGGCAAATGTAGTGTTTCACAAAACACCTTGTTTTCAATGATGATAACTATATTATAAGGGAAACCCCTGCCCAATTTTTTTTTTGCAAGGGGGACTGGGAATGTTTGATTTCAGCAATATGTATTTCTTAAATTATAAGGAGAACCTTATAACTATTCAGCTTCATATTTCTTTTTACGATTTCCGCAATATGTATTAACCAGATTACAAGGGGAACCCCTACCAAAATTTTTTCAGTGGTAGTCTGATATGGGTTTTTAAGTTTCTTGTGCGGCGGGGGACATATGGGTAGGCGTAGCAATCTTGTTTTTGTTTTTCATTTTTGGGTTACGAAATAAGTTTTCAACTATAGATAGTATATATAAAATGAAAAAATATCGTACAAATATCTTGTATATCTTTTTCTCATGGCAAAAATGGCGTTTATAAATATAAAGATTGAAACATCCTTCTTCGGAATGAATTCGAACCATCGTTTTTGGTCCGATGTAATCTGCATTTTTGAGAACGTCGACTGTGACAATCATTTGGTATAGATTTTTTTTTAAATATTTCAAAGCATGCCTATTTTCGAGTAAGTTTTGTTCTACAATTAAATAGTATTGATGTTTCAACGATTTGGGGTGTGAAGCTAAGGTTTCATCTTTAAACGAAACTTACAGATGTTGCGTATTACAGATTAGTGACACTGAAACATTGCATGTGGTTGCTTTTCTAGCTGTCTGTTGACTTTGGCGATAGTCAATGGTATTCACATGTAATATAAATAACAAAATACTGAGTTACTGCTAATTTATTTTCTGCATATGCGCATTTTGACATCTTATGTCTCATCAGTGCAGATCAAACCAAGGCATTTTGGAAGTCCATTAACCGAAAGATGTGTAAAAGCTGATCGAGAACAAATAACCAAAATGATCTAAATGGCAAAGCCAAAATTAATCTAAGGACAGAGCTATGTATGATGGAGATACTCCTCAGTCTTAAACAAAATTTTGTAAAATTTTCAAGTTTCAATAAAATCAGTTTTCGGGTCAGCACCGAAGTACTGACTACTGGGTTGGTGAATACCCTTGGGTACTAACAGTCCACTAGCAGGGGCATCGGCCCTGTGGTTATAAATAACAAAATACCGAGATAATAATGTGCAGAATAAAACAAGTTCATAGTACATTAACAATTGTTGCTGTCCGGTATCATAAAAATAAAAACGTCTATACGAATTTAGATGTGAAATGATTATCACAGTGTTATTTAAGTTAAAAATAAAGCATCGCAAATCTTTGACATCGAATGAATACATAACTGGAAACAAAATTTCAAAATTATTCATTAGTTTAAGTGAATCAGGCAACATCCAAGCTTCACAAAGACGTTTGGGGTCTTGGGATTACGGTGTGCAAATAGCTAAGTCGATCTCTTTCAACGGGAAAAGAGGCCACGTCACATTCTTAAAGTGGCTTCTATATTTGTGCTCCGCACACATTTATAGCTAACAAACTCCTCAACTTGATCAACTTCAAAAATTCTAGATTCATTGGGGTCAACCTAGCTAAGTGGGACCGCAGCACACAAGTCGGGACATAAAGCCGATTTTCCCAGTCTTAATACTTTTGGAATACTGAAGCTGTAGGGGTACTACAGTGATAAAATACTGGTCTTTATGTTTTTCTCTTTGAGGTTGTGGGTTATTTTCTGTTTGTGATCATGGCAGCTGTACCGAATAACTGTCAACCATTGTGAGGAATATGAGGTTCATTTCTTCAATATTGAATGTTTGAGATAACGGATTATTGACGAGCGTGTCAACTTATCTTAAATGTTTCTACAAAACAGTCAACCTATAGCCGGTAAGTAAGAACAATTTGAATTTTGTCAAAATACAAAAATGCCGAAGTCGCATAAAAAACGGTAAATTTCGTTATGCTGTTCACGTGTTTCAAGGAGTAACCTCTCATCAGCAGCATTAAAATCAAATAATTTGGAAAGCCATAATCCGAAAGTAGCCCAGAAAGCAATTGCATATTATATGATTTTCATGAACAACAAGAGTTATATTTGTAACTGGGTCTTGGATTTGTTAGATCTCCTGGGGAAAGGGACACGTTTTAAGATCCATGAACTACAATGGTGTGTTTCAAGTAGAAATTCATTTACAACCCTGTTACAAAGATGTTGAGAAAAGAGACATCAAGAAAGGCATGGTCACAGGGAGTTGACTAAGGGTTTTTTTAAGTTTGAAGCAGTTTAGACATAACATTCCGTATAAGCAGTAATTTTTGCTGGGACTTAAATTTTGTTGTTTTTTTCTAATTGTGTGTGTTTTTTTTGTTTGTTTGTTTGTTTTTTTTTTTTTTTTTTTTTTTTTTTTTTTTTTTGTTTTATTTTTTTTTTTAATAAGAACCAAGAATATTTTAGTCAGCAAAAATAAGTTCAAGTAATTTTGAAAGGAGCTTAACGACCCGAGAAAAATAACCGCTTTAACAGTCGTGGTTTTGATTTTTATTTAAAGGTGAAGAGATTTATCGTTTTCCGGTACAAAGCAGATCTCATATCACTTTTCCTGGCACCCGAATTGGTTCCTAGAGTTCTGTCTACACACCTGACCAGGCGCGCCCCCAGCTGGTGATTAGGGGAATACCCTGTATATGTCATTAAATGGAATGCCTTACAACAAGTAATTGTAGAAAAAACCTGTGTTGAGATCACATGCCCGCTGCATCATTAAGACTTCTAATATATTTCTCGATAAAAAGGCTAAATTTCCGTTAGACTTCTTTTTGCTACCAACACGAAATATTTCTATGCTTTTTAGGTCACAAAATTTATGTCATGTAGAACTCTTTCCAATTTACTGTCTCCGCCAATTTTAAATCCCATTTTCCAGTGTAAATTTTAAAAAATCACAGTCCTTATTAATTCCCCATTATGATTTTGTCTCTCAGTCTTTCTAATTAACTTGTTATCGTCCTGAATGAAAGGATATGGAGTAAAGGCACATGAGACACAATCTCTACAAATACATGATGAAACCAAGCAATGGAACAATGCTTTTATTGTTGTTCTTCATCTTGAAGTCACCATGATGCATTCAACAATGAGCTATCCTCATACCTCATAGTAAGTTGAAGACGGACCCTAGCATCGGTTTAAGCGGAATTCATTGCTAAATGTCTGGCAACTGTACACCCATGTATCCCTTTCGTTATGGATGTTGTTTTTCAATATATATATATATATAATTAAATCGCAAAGTGTTCTTACAATTGGTGTCACCCGTTACGCGATAAAAAGTCTCATAAGAGGCAAGCATAGAAAATAAACTACCACAGGGCACTCATGGAGTCAATTGCAAGAACACTTGGCATATTAAAGCAATGAGTTGTAGGCACTATAAACATAATGGTCATAATAGAATTTGGATATCACAAAAAAAATAAAATGCAAAAATTTGAAAGTATGATAGTATATCCATTTTAGATGAAATACTTTAAATAGTTAGGTACAACTTAAACTAATCACTAGTCGGTTTCAAATAAATTATTTTAGGGAAATGCTTGCTAAGCATGTATTAACTGACCAAATACCGAAGCACCTGCCGATTCTATTTCTACAGAGAGGAATTTTGTCTCTTAGTGTAGATCAAATAAAAACATTTGGAAGACAAAATACTGAAGATAGGTAAAATAACAAAATACCGAAGTTGGGTAAAATAACAAAATACCGAAGTTGGGTAAAATAACAAAATACCGAAGTTTGGTAAAATAACAAAATACCGAAGTTGGGTAAAATAACAAAATACCGAAGTTGGGTAAAATAACAAAATACCGAAGTTGGGTAAAATAACAAAATACCGAAGTTGCTGTTAATTTTGATTCTGCATATGTGCATTTCGACAACTCTTCAGTGCAGAAAAAATCAAAATATTTGGAAATCCATATACCAAAATATGTATTAAGGATTATAGAGAACAAATTACCAATAAGATCTAAATAGAAAATCTAAAATCAGCTAAGGACAGAGCTATGCAAAAGGGAGATACTCCTTAATTTTGAACAAAACTTTGTTAAATTTAGATATTGCAAGTTATCAGATAAAATCGGTTTTCGAATCGGCACCGAAGTACTGGCTACTGGGTTGATGAATACCCTCGGGGACTAACTTGATGAGAACAAAATAACCAATAATATCTAATTGACAAACCTAAATGGTTAAGTACAGAGCTTTGCAGGAGGGGTAGTACAAATGTTTCTTCTTAGACATTGCGAGTTTCTAAATAATATCGGTTTTTCAGGTCAACATCGATATACCAAAATGATGAAATGCTCGATGACTTACAAGAAGTTGCAATAAGAGTCTCTTCTAATATACATGTACTAAAGTCTTAAAACCCTTTCGAAAAAATATTTCTGAGTAACTGTCTGACATCGCAACAATTCTTATATTGTACACAAAAAGCAGAAATGCATGACAAAGTAAAGGAATATGGAGTAAATGTGCATGGACAAAATCCCTATAAAAACATGGTAAGATCAACCAAACTGAACGACTCTTTCATTGCTGTTCTTCATCTTCAAGTCATCATGCTTCAACAAAGAGTAAACACTCCTACCTCATATTAAGTTCAAGACGACCTTTAGCACCGGTTTAAGTGGAATTCACTTGCTAAATGTTGAACAACGCTACATCCATGTATCTTGACTTTGGTCATGCATGCGGGATCGTCAATAAACATAATTATAATATCTGGCGAAGTACTGTTACAAACACTGCCATCCGTTGTCCAAGAAAGCGACCAATAGACAATACAACATTTAACGATCACAGGGCACTGTGTTTAAAATCTTTAAATATATATAGTCATACTTTTAACGAGCAAGGTTACATTTTTGTTACCACTGGGACGTTGCCTTTATGGTGTAGACCCCAAGGATATTCACGAACAAAGTTGTCAGTACTTCAGTACTGATCCGAAAAACGTTTTATTTGGAAAATTTGATACCTAAATGTACAAAAATAGGGAATATCCTTCTTGTGTGTAGCTCTGTCTTCGACTGTTTTTAGCTTTTTGGTGTAGATTCTAATGTTTATTTGTTATGTGTCATATTTTACACATATTAAGATATTTTTCAAATACATGTATCTAACAGAAACAGTCAGATTTGAATAACTATGAATTAACTGATTACTAATGAGTTCCAACGTAGAACGCAAACAAGAAAACACGGTCATAACCAGTTTTTCCATTTTCACCTTCGTGTTGCATGTTTAAAGAGATACGTAAATAAAATTTAACCATTTTCAATAAAAACAAGAGGCCCAAATGTATCACATCTGTTTCAAAAAAGTGACCAAAGATTAAAATAATGTGCTTTCTTATTATACATTCAAGATAACAGTAAACACCTACAATTGCTGAAAATAACAATCACATGCCACAATCCACAGGGGAACCGCACTAGAAAAAAACACATAATAGTCTTGAGACAAATATTAATCACGAAAGGAATTAAGGATGTTCGCTTGTTAACTTTGAAATAACAACGATTCCGATTAAATGTGATATTTTGTTAGAAAATTGTAATAGAAGTAAATTAAATGAAAAAAAAATAATAGGTTACCGGTGTAATTATTGAGATTCAAGTGTTTGAAAAAAATGGCGGGAAACTGAACTCCTCTGCATTTTTCATAGGTTTAACATGTGGAATGTTTATCCAATAATGAATGTGACAAAATAACACCAATTAAATAAAATTTTGTCAGAATGCTCTAAAAGATGTAAAAAATGAAATTATGGAAAAAAATTAGGGGGTCACCGGGAAAAAGATATTAAGCTTTTAAATGGATAAAACCAGAGAAGTCCGAATATCTGACAGAAATACACAAACGTGACCAGCAAACATCCTTAATGAGATACGTACTTGGTACCGGCACTAGCGAAAGCGAGAGGTAAAGTTAAACAGGTTTATTGGTTCCCAAACCTACCNACAATCACATGCCACAATCCACAGGGGAACCACACCACAATCCACAGGGGAACCGCACCACAATCCACAGGGGAACCACACCACAATCCACAGGGGAACCGCACCACAATCCACAGGGGAACCGCACCACAATCCACAGGGGAACCGCACCACAATCCACAGGGGAACCGCACTAGAAAAAACACATAACAGACTAGAGACAAATATTAATCACGAAAGGAACTCGGAATAGCCGTACTTGGTACCGGCACTAGCGAACGCGAGAGGTAAAGTTAAACAGGTTTATTGGTACCCAAACCTACCCTTTCTCTTTTCTATTTCCCCATAGTATGATATACATATGAATAAAACCCAATATAGGTAGACTACTAACTCTGTGACCACTATCTTGGAAAATAAAAGAATATGTCAAAACGTAATTAGAAAGAATGCTTGCCGCTAAACTGCCGGCTAACTCAAGGAACTTAGTCTGCGAATAAAACACTGTTGTACTACAGAACAAAAAATCAAAATCAAAACATCCAAAAGCATTTGGTAAAGAGTCCTCATGTATTTCAGAAGACATCGACAGAATCAAAAAGAGGCCAGTATATGTTTAAACTCTTTAGTTCACTGGAATTCAAAGCCAGTTTAACGGATTTGTTTACAATATCCCATCGATATCCACTATTACTCGATATCCACTATTACTCAAAAAGTTTAAATTACGTCCCAATTTCACTTGATTATTTATAAGTCTCTGGCAACAACATTTCCAGAATATCGAGGGTGAGAAATGTCCTTTTTAATACGCTTTTTACCAGTCAAGTCATATTTAGATATCAAATGTTCATATCTTCTGTAAAACTTATTACAAGTATTAATAATTTATGAAATAGGTAACCTCGTTGCAAGTTCCGATGTGAGAGAAAGGTTACGCTCATTTCAATCGTAAAAGGTAGAACAAACGCGTGCGAATCGTACCAGTTGAGATACGTACACCCTGTAGGATTGAGCAAGAGGAACGTTGCTGTCAAAAAAACGAAAATTAGTGAAAGTGAAATCAAAATTATCCTATTTTTCATAAATTTTAGTTTTAATTTTAAAGAGTAAATGGTGATACTCCGATCCAGAAAAGGGCAGTTTTTAAAATCATTGTTTGCTTTATTAAGTTTCAGTTCTTGTTGGCAAGTGATGTCGACATAATCTAAAAAATGGGGATTGTCAATGTACCTGCTATTATCATTGAAAATTGAAATAACTTGATCACTGTTTGGCACCGTTCCATTTTATTTTTTGAAGTCCCGTTCGTAACAGCACAGAAAAAGATCTGCAATGGGAAGTGCACAATTACACATTGGGATTCCAATGAACTTTTTATAAGCAATGGCGCCAAAACGAGCATAAATGTTATCTAGCAAGAGATTTAGTGCCTTAGTCATGTCATCACGTTTCCAGGAGCAATGGTTATTGTAAGTAATATTGCAGAAGAATCCTTGCTTTTTGTTGCAGCAAATAAACCGAAGAATGTTGTAGATTTTTTATTGGTAACCGTATTGAAATTGGCCGCGTCAAAAAAGTTCGCAGCTAGGCTATTATAATAAAAAAGGATAACAGACTGATTGCACTGTTTTACTTTGGCTCGTGTTGTTCATCTGTTTGCGTGTTTCCTTTATTCTTTTCTGTGCAGTATGTCTTTGGTTTTTTTGCGTTCCGTTGTTGCTATAGTCTTTTGCTAATTTTATTTGCTTGGTGTTTCGGTTCTCGCTTACCGTTTTACCGTTTATAAAATACAAGAGGCTCAAAGGAAGGGGTCAAATGATTTTTTTTCAGATTTTGATGCAGTTTGTTTTTATTATACCCAAGATTCAAAGATCGGAGGGTCTTTATTTCTGTCTATGTGTCTGCCTGTATGTGTTCTGTGATTGTGAATCTTCATCCTTTGCTATAACTTTTGAACTATGCAAGATATTCTTGTTTTACTTTGCAAATGTACAGATTTAGTCAAATGGAACATAAATGAGCACAAAATAGTTCAGTTTAAAGATCAATGTCAATAAGAATAGAATTTACCATTTAAGTAAAGGATGGGCCGTATACAATGTTTTGAGTGTGTTTTTTCCCTTCTGTCTATTTTGTTTACCCTAATCACCCCAGTTTGTTACAGTTTACATAAATAGTAAAAATCTGAAGATGAAAGCTACAAGACAATCTTTCATTCTCACAGTTGATTATCGCATTTTACCAGGACTTCTACTTTGTTTTTTTCTACAATATAATTTTTCCCCTAAAGTTCTTTATTTTATATTCGTTTTATCTTTTATGCTACATGAACAGATGTCGTCTGAATTATTTCATCTTTTGTCAGCTTGGTTCGATCCCCAACATTTTTTTGAGTTTCTAACGGGTTGGTGTGTAGGTTTATTGTTTTACGTAACAACAAATTAGTTCCGGTTTTTTAACTTCATTATTTTTTGTCTTTTTAAAAAGATAAACGGTTTTTCAATAGGAAGTGACTTAAAGAATTTATTCCCTTTTACAAACATTCTTAAAGCATAACTATACATTTTACTCAATTATTTATTGACATCAAAAATATAAATATTTTGAATTATTGACGCCATTTTATCATTGTAGATATAATAGAAAGTTTCGTTGTTTCAGAATAAGGATTAAACGGGGCAAAATTTCCTGCATTTTAGTTTTTCTCAAAATTCATTTTCGTTGTGAATCATTTTTTCTTATCAATGAAATAAAAGGGACAACAGGAAACACCTACAATGGCTGAAAATTATAATACATGCCACAATCTGCTAGGGAACTACACAGGAAAACCTCAAATAAGACAAAAGACAAACGTTAACAACGATAGGAACTCGGGACAGTCGGACTTGGTACCGCCAATCGCAAAAGCCAGCGCTAGGGTTAATCCGGTTTATTGGTACCCAAACCTCCCCTTTATCTGTCCCGTCAACCATAAGGTGCACGAAATAAAATACTAAAAGCCAATGTCTACTTGGGATGAAATAGCTTTATACTGAAGAAACTGTCAAATTTAGTTTCTGTAGTTGGCTTTTATGACAACTTATGTCTCTTCAGTGCAGATAAAGCTGAAACATACGGAAGAAAATAAACCGTTTATACGTTAATAGATGTTATTGCTTATCAGTTAAAAGTTCTGACATTTCATTGGTTTAATACTGATCAGCTGATATGTATAATTCTTGAGTATGGAAAGCGATGGTCCAATTTTCTGATATTGACAGTCAATATCGGCTGGAAATCGGACCGCGGGATTTGAGTTGACTTCACTTTATATAATACGGATTTTAACTTTTACATTAACAAAACAAACGACAACAAACAACAAATATAACATTTATTATTACATACTTAGTAGAAATAAAAACGTTTTTGCATGATCAATATGACCGGAAGTAAACTGTCCATATTTTCACACCCCGGGAAAATAAAATGTTATTTTATGCTCCTCGTGTATCTCAGACAAAATAAACGACTTCCGGTCCATATTGGCCTGGGCAAATAAACGTCTTCCGGTCCATACCGGCCTGGCATTTCTAAACGTCGGGAGTATGTAATAAAAAGTTTAATACATGTGCATTTCCATATTGACCTGGTTATCATCCCAAGACACCCATATTGGCCCGAGACGAGGTCGAAGGACAATGTGGGTCGAGGCCAATATGGAAATGCCCATGTATTAATCTGTATTTATTAATTAACTTCAGTGTATTTGAATTAATATTTTTAAAACTGTCATTTCAATACGAATGACAAACGTATGCCAATATGACCTGAACTAGGCAAATATGGATTTTTTCATATTGGCCTAGTCCAATATGGGGTTTATCATAACTCCTCTTGATTTATCGTCTCTGGTTATGAAAACATTAAAATAAGCCAGTAATACGTAAATTGTCGTCTGCTGTCGTGCTTTGGCATGACGCAATGTCTTTTAAAATAAAAAGTAAAGAAATAACGGAAAGCAATTGATATAAGTTAATTAATAAAGGTATCATTTCTTAATGTTTTTCATATTGACATAGTTATAGATCCTCGGTAAGTCACATTGGCCTTCGGCTTGCGCCTCAGGCCAATATGGCTTGCCTCGGATCTATAACAAGCCAATATGAAAAACATTACACAATAATACTATAATGTCAATGATTTTGATCAAGTACAGTTACATTATTTTACAAACGTTTACAAACTGACGATTTGAAGTCAATTCAATGAAAAACATTTCGAAGTATAGAGACCTGATTTGAAAAGATTAATCTTAACATGAGTAGTTGTAGTCTTTGGCTCGGGCCATATCAGTTTCCATGGTCCATATCACAACCCTTATGCAGTCTAAATTTTGTGATATTGCCTTCAATGTCATTTACTATTGCGTAAATATAGAATCTACATTAAGAGCCCAAATCAGTAAGTTAGAGAAAACGGAACCATAAGTCCAAAAGAGAATAGTAGAAGGACAGTTACAACATCGGAAACACAAAGAAACAAAGACATCAAACATGTACGACATCGAGAACAAAATCTGAACACAATAAGCATGATAAACATGGTTCCGATAAAAAAAATGGAAGAGATCGGTTGCACGGTCGGGTAAGAATCACCAGTTTCTTATGAGACAATCGCCATATTGATAATCTAAATTCGGGAAATGAAGTCAAATCCAGTAGAGGAAAAGAACACATCTAAATGGAATGCACCTTCCCTATTTTGTCCCGTCTGGTGTCGCCACTGCACTATCAGGTTTTGTTCTATGACGTCGTGATTCCGGGAAAAGTGGCGCACAAGGAACAGTTTTTGAACATGCGTGAAACACAAGTTTTCCCGCGAACTACCTGATAATGCAGCAGCGACACCAATCGGGAAAAGCAGGAAGGTGAATTCCATTGTATCATGGAAAAATCTGCTTTTATCTGAGTAACAGATATTTAAGTTTTGTTTTTATGGAGTTGTCTCAATTTGTGTTTACTATAAATTACCGTCTTTTTGGGATTTTTGGATTTTAGAATTTATCTTTTTGCCATTTTTTACCTCGGTATTCGTTTGCCGACGTATATACCATTACGGTCCACAAGATGATGATGTCGACCGTTAATCTTCTAAAGTGATGAGTTCAAGTTTTGGGAAACGTACCGTTCTTTAAGCTACACACCCTTACAACTAAGTCACTGTGTTGACCTAACGCCTTTAGTACGCTGGTGCGGTTGTAATATTGCTCAAAAGAAACTGGAAGTTGACTATTGGAAAAGTGAAGTCGTACAACTTAATTTGTAATCTACCTCTGTTGTCAGTTTCCGGATGAAAGTCAAGGAATGAAAAAGATGTGTCTGTATTATACTCAATTTTGAACTATTCGGATAGATGAAATAAAAGAAATCACCAAACGAGGATTGCTTAGTGAGAAAATTTCCCCATAATAGCGGAAGTTCAAATTAAAGAAAATGTTCCATCGTCAACAAAGACATAATTTACAGGCAAAGCGCTCTTACAATCACGGTCATCCGTTGCTCAACAAAAGCACTAGTGTACTTAGCTAATGGACAGACACAACATATAGACAAACACAGGGCTGCAATCACCATCTCATTGCAAGATTTAAAAATAAATTCGATTTTCGATTTTGAGAACCGTGTTGAGTAGAGAGGAATCGTCCAGTTGGTAATTAATGACTTGAATTTAGTTTCTGCAGATCGACAATAAGAAGATGATCTTTCTTACATATTAAAACTAAACTACGTTTTTCCTGTACAGGAGTTTACATGTTCAACACGGCAGGGGTCCTATAAGAAGCAGGGGATGCTTACTCTACCGGTACACGTTATCTCACCCATGGATTTCATTGGGCCCGTGTTGTTCGTTTTAGTATGTGCGTGTGTCTTCCTTTTTCTTTTCTGTGCCTTGCTCATCTAATGTCTTTGTTTCTTTGTTTTTCCGGTGTGCCATTATCATTGAATTGTTCGTTTTAGTGTGACGATTTGGTTCTCGTTTACTTTGCATGCTTCTGCTCCTTTTCATCTTAAGTTTGTCACAGAATATGTCACTTTCCCCAAAGGTTGCGAAAACACAAATTTCAAACACTTTCACTGGTAAATCATAACATCCAATGAAATTGCAAGTTTAGTTTGGATATTTACTTCAGTTCATCATTTATCGGCAATATATGCATTTTTCTCTTTGATCTTACTGACTGATATTGTCAGTATCTCCGTACTGACCTGATACGATAAAATATCAGGCAATGACTTCACGAATATGACGTCATGACTCTTATAAATTTGCCGATAAAAACAATAATGGTAGTTTTGAAGGTCTTGACAGAAAATATCACTAGTATCACAGCTCGTCCTATCGGACTCGCAGCGATACGGTGATATTTTCTGTCGCGACCATGAAAACTACTATTATTCTATATATATATATGTTAACACATGTACATGTTTATACGTAGTGTCCCTTATCGACCATTCTGTGATAAATGTCAGATGAAAATAATCATTACTTAAGCACAGTAGGGTCTTTCACGTGACACATGGTATTTTCAAATAAAATTCAAGAGTTGTTTTTACGCATTTTCCCGGTCATATTCAAGAATTGTTTTGATGCTATTTATATATTGGCTTTTTGAGACTTAATATTGTTATATAACAAATAGAAAAGAAGGGGAGCACAATTTTCACTCATTGGATCTATGTTGTCTGCTAGAATTTAAATGGTTAAAATGACAACTTTTCCTTTTACTATCTTTAACAAGTGATATTTTTTAATTAGATTTTATTGCAGAAAACTAAATATACGCTGGAAAATTTGAGCCGGATCACTCTGTATGAATTATTTAGAATTTTATATTGAATATGTCAATACATAATGTTTGAGCAAAAAATATTGATAGGTCCGTGTGCTCATTTCATAGTTAATAGCATTTGAAAATTTGTTGGGAAACCTTTCCATTCTTAATGTTCCACTGACATGCGTTGAAAAGTTGTATGCTCAAACTCCCATGAAGAAATATAAAGGTACATAAATTCTGGTCAATCGACTTCTTTGGATGTAGTTTATCAAATTTTGAATAACAAAAGTTGTGGGGATCAGTGAACAAAACAAAAATGGAATGATCAGAGAAGTTTGAAAATCTAACAAAAAGTAAAAAATTCACAAGGAACGCATCTAAAAGCATTACTACTTAGTGATTCTCCTACCTGTTATTCTATGGAGTTTGCACAGACGAAGGTTAATTTCTAAATTTATAGTTTTTTTATATCCTTTGTTACATTTTTATGATTTGTTGATCTGATTTAGATTCAAATTCACAGTAACTTCGGTATTTAGTTATTGGTTACCACAGGGTCCATGCCACTGCTGTTGGACTGTTAGTCCCCGAGGGTATTCACCAGCCCAGTAGTCAGTACTTCGGTGCTGACCCGAAAGGCGATTTTATTTGGAACCTTACAATATCAAATGTTTTGTAAATTTTGTTTAAAACTAAGGAGTATCTCCCTCATGCAAAGCTCTGTCCTTAGCTGATTTTGGCTTAACATTTAGATCATATTGGTTATTTGTTCTCTATCAGTTTTTTAACATCTTTGAGTTTCTGGTCTTCCATACGTTTAGATTTTATCTGCACTGAAGACACATAAATTGTCGAAATGCGCACACGCAGAAAGTAAATTCACAGTAACTTCCGTATTTAGTTATTTGTTACCACTGGGTCGATGCCACTGCTGGTGGACTGTTAGTCCCCGAGGGTATTCACCAGCCCAATAGTCAGTTCTTCGGTGCTGACCTGAAAGCCGATTCTATTTTGAACCTCACAATATCTAAATTTTTGTAAATTTTGTTGAAAACTAAGGAGTATCTCCCTCATGCAAAGCTCTGTCCTTAGCTGATCTTGGCTTTACATGTAGATCACATTGGTTATTTGTTCTATATCAGTTTGAACACATCTTTGAGTTTATGGTCTTCCAAACGTTTAGATTTTATCTGCACTGAAGAAACATAAGTTGTCGAAATGCGCATATGCAGAAATCAAATTCACAGTAACTTCGTTATTTAGTTATTATATTCATACGAGTCTTCACCTAAACACCTAAAAATTGATTTTTTGTAAATTCATGGAGAATGTAAATTTGTATTGAGCTTGATTTACTAAAAAAAAAACATTTAGATTGGATTCTAACCTTGGCAACTTAAGGTCCTACGAAAAGTGTCACGTGATGTGATTTGACTATTGTCATCACTGATAAATATTCTCGAAATTCGCAATTAACTTATTTTCTCCACTAATTTGATAACAATGCTAGAAGGTTTTGGAAAATAAGCACTTTTTTCGAGTTGTTTCTGTTTCCCATATTTTCGTTATTATGGACAGAACTAATAATTGGCTTGTATTTATATTTAAATATTCATATTTTCTGTTTTTATTATTTCAGGATATTTCTATTTAAATGAAAAGAGTATGAATGACAGGCAGAAAAGGTATGACGTAACGACGCCCACATGCAGAACGTTGTTCTTGGGATCCTTAATTATCAAAGCCCTAGAAACAAGGTACACATAAATAAAACAACAGGAAGTCACGTTTTAAACTTTCCATCTCCAGCTATTTTAATTTGATTCTGATGTAGAGGCAAGATAACATAAAAGCTATCCATTATATACTAAATACCAATGCACTGGTATTGTGCTATGCTTTTTTTTTTGAGTTGGCATAACTTTTAAGCTCTAACATAAATTAAAGGGGGGTTAAGGGCGTTCGGGGCTACTTTTGCAATCATTTCATGTACTTTGACTTAGAGTTATGACTATTTCTTGAAAATTATGTTCAGATAACTAAATACCGAAGTTACTGTGAATTTTGTTTCTGCAAATGCGCATTTCAACAACTTATGTCTCTTCAGTGCAGATAAAATCTGAACGTTTGGAAGACCATGAAGTCAAGGATGTTCAAATACTGATAGAGAACGAATTATCAAATATTATCTAAATAGGAAGCAAAAATCGGCTAAGGACAGAGCTTTGCACGAGGGAGATACTCCTTAGTTTTCAACAAAATTTACAAAAATTAGATATTGTAAGGTTCCAAATAGAATCGGCTTTCGGGTCAGCACCGAAGTACTGACTACTGGGCTGGTGAATACCCTCGGGGACTAACATTCCACCAGCAGTGGCAGTTATAACAAATAACTAAATACCGAAAATAATATGAATTTAAGGCCGTTCCGGACTACTTTTGCAATCTTTTCGTGTACTTGGACTTAGATTTATGACTTTTTCTTGAAAATGCTGTTCACATAACTTAATCGAAGTTATTGTGAATTTTGTTTCTGCATCTGCGCATTTCGACAACTTATGTCTCTTCAGTGCAGATAAAATCTAAACGTTTGGAAGACCATTAATTCAAAGATATTCATAAAATGATAGAGAGCAAATAACCAATCTGATTTTAAAAGATTGAATATATGGAAGCCGATATTGTCCAATATGTATTTAGTCCATATTTTTAAAACCTGTTAGCTTCTCGGGCAAAGGGTGTTACAATATGAAGGAGACCGACAATAAAAGCGTTGTTCCATTTCTTTGTTTCGTGTGCATTTAATCAATACCATGTCATTTTTTATTACAGCTGTAACACTATCTTTCCAGTATTTAATATCTGTCCTTTTCCAAACCCGCTGGTGGTGGACTGTTAGTCACTACCAGATAGACCAATACTTCTGTGCTTGACCGATTTTATTTCGAGACTTACATTCTCTTATGATGCACGTTTATTATCTATTCCTTGCATGAATAGTTATTTGTGGTACATAACGAGACTTTGAGGCTGGAGTTAGATATGAACTTGTTGAATCGCTTTTACAGGAATTTCATTGGTCGAGCGTCAAGAAATAACACATCATGCATGATGTGCTATTATTTTTTCGACGTTTTTATTGGACCACTGTGAAATCTCGTTGGCCGTGATTAACGTTATCTAGCAACGGAGTTGTTGTTTGAAACAAAAAAAAAAAGCAGTTCGGCACTGAATATTATGAAAATCATAAGAGAAATAGTTTTAACAACTCGAAAAAATTGTATATCGCTGGATATCAACTCTCGTTATGTAATTTCAAATATAATAAACTCGCCAAAGGCTCGTTTATTATATTTTGAAATTACATAACTCTAGTTGATATCCATCGATATACAATTCTTTTTCGTTATGAAAACTATAAATATCTAAATTAGAATTTCTTCAGTGTTTTGTTATTTTATAAATATTACATGGTTCTCATGTTGTTTCCATTTGTGAAGTCATAGTATTTCAATGCGTTCAATACGCTCACTCCTGATGTTGTTTATATCAAAGATTTCTTGAAACCTATTTTAATTTACTAAGCATTGAAGACTAAATGAAATGGTAAAAAGAAATATAAAGGTCCGTGAGTTTTTTACCGAGATACAAGTCCTAAAAAATTTGGCGGGAAATGGATTTCTCTGGCTTTTCCCTTAATTTAACATTAGGATTATTTTTTGTCTAAAAGCTACGAAGTTATATCAATAATTTTATGAAAACTTGTCAGGTGTCTTAATTTGACCTATAGAACATATCATCTATGAATTAAAAAAGTGGGGGTCCGTGTGCAAAATTCTTTAGGCCATTGAACTGGACAAAACAAGAGAAGTTCCGAAATCTGACACGGATTCAAAAATGTGATGAGTGAGCCTCCTTAAGTTTCGAAATGTCAATATCACCTTCAGTCCATGTAATTGCGCTTAACTTTTGTTGGAACGAAGAGAATTATGTCATGAAAATTGATTTGACCACATATATTCCTTTTTTGTGAAATGATATTTCAAATTCTTAAGTAACTTGTTTTTTGCTTGAATTGTGATCTATTGTATTCATGTAAGCTTTGTTTGTTTGTTTTTTTTTCGAGGGGTTGTAGTTTTTTAAAAATTCATCTTGAAAATACTTTTATGATTTAGTTTATTTCTCACTATATTTCATTGTATTTTATCATTACTACTTGTTTATGTATTGATTAATTTGGATACACATTCCCCCTTTTTATTTTTTTTTCAGTTTCCCTGTCTTTTTAAGACGCCTTTCAATACACAAATGTACAGCTATTACTTTTTTTAATACAATTCAAATTTTATTCTAGTTCTAGTCCTTTTGGCCCACATTTTACCTTCATTTCTAAAGGTTTCATTGTTTTTTTTGTTTTTGTTTTTGTTTTTTTTTTCAAGCTTATATTTAAATCTAATTTTTTATATATGTTGTCTGTGAGTTTTCATTATCTTATTTTATTTGTTCTGTCAAATAACTAAATACCGAAGTTATTGTGAATTTAATTTCTGCATATGCGCATTTCGACAACTTATGTCTCTTCAGTGCAGATAAAATCTAAACGTTTGGAAGACCATAAATTCAAAGATGTTTAAAAACTGATAGAGAACAAATAACCAATATGAATTAAATGTGAAGCCAAAATCAGCTAGGGACAGAGCTTTGCGTGAGGGAGATACTCCTTAGTTTTCAATAAAAATTTACAAAAATTTAGATATTATAAGGTTTCAAGTAGAATCGGCTTTCGGATCAGCACCGAAGTACTGACTACTGGACTGGTGAATACCCTCGGGGACTAACAGTCCACCAGCAGTGGCATCGGCCCAGTGGTAACAAATAACTTAATACCGAAGTTACTGTGAATTTAATTTCTGCATATGCGCATTTCGACAACTTATGTTATTTCAGTACAGATAGAATCTAAACGTTTGGAAGACCATAAACTCAAAGACGTAAAAAAACTGATAGAGATTTAATATGCACTGAAGAGACACGAACTGCTGAATTTGCTATCCACAGAAACTAAAGAGGAGTAACTTTGGTTTTTCGCTATTTAATTACAAGTGTCAAAGGAAATTCATCAACCCAGTAGTCCGGTACTTTGGATATGACCGGAAAAAAAGAATGAATTTATATGAAGACTTGAAATATATTAATTAAAATGTTTATATGTTGTTATACCATTGTTTGTTCCACCACGTATATATAGGCTTTGTCTCATGTGCATTTACTCCATCACCTTTTATTGTTTGTTTCACAACAAGCACTGGTCTTAGCCGATTTTGATTTGAGTTTTCTTGTAGATTATGTTGATCAGCTTTTATGCATCTTTTAGTTGTTGGTCTTCACAATGTTTTGGCTCGATTTGCACTCTAGAAAAGTAATTTGTCGGAATTTGCCGTTTGCAGAAACAAAACGTTCTTTTTTTTTTCAGTGATCAGTTATCTATTTTCACTTGTATTTTTTAGTTTTTTTTTTTGGTTTTTTTTTTTCATTTCCGTTGTATGCATTTGTAAGTTTTGTACGATTTGTGGAATTGTTTTGGTAAATTTTTTTTATTTTTCTGCCACTTTTCTGTGATGCAAGCATACAGAATTTATATAAATCGTTGACCGTCTGAAAAATTGGCAAATTTATGAGGACAACAATATCTTAAATATAAATATTATAAAAATTAGAAGTTTGTCAATTTATAGAGACATACAAGCAAACAAGACAATATACGTTAACTGANTTTTCATTTCCGTTGTATGCATTTGTAAGTTTTGTACGATTTGTGGAATTGTTTTGGTAAATTTTTATTAATTTTCTGCCACTTTTCTGTGATGCAAACATACAGAATTTATATAAATCGTTGACCGTCTGAAAAATTGGCAAATTTATGAGGACAACAATATCTTAAATATAGATATTATAAAAATTAGAAGTTTGTCAATTTATAGAGACATACAAGCAAACAAGACAATATACGTTAACTGAACTCTGAACTCGAAAATCCCTCGATTTTTATTTTCTATGTGAAACAATTAGCACTGGAAAACTAAAAATTACTGTAAATATATTTTTAAAGCCTTTTCCGTGAAATGAATAATAATTGAAATGACCTAAAACTGCAATGTGTATACCAAAGGCTTCTTTCTTGGATGCGAAAATATTAAAACATTTTGGTTTCAAAAAAGGTTTCATTTAACAAAAAAGAACGTTTTTCCTATATATTATTTCTTCTAATTATGAAGTAAGTGAAATCCGAACAGTCAGTCTTATTCAGAAAATAAATAAGTAATATATGTTGATAAAAAATTGAATCATATTAATATAAGGATAAGAAAAAATCGTATTTCGGCATATTTTTGATACCCAAGGTTTCCATATATTAAAAAAAGGAATGCACAATGATTTTAATTACAGGACAAAAATAACAAATGAATCATGATTTTCAAATATCATGTTTCTACATGGATGTTCGTCACCTTCTTAATTTGTAACAGAAAATGTATGGAAATTCAAAATATCTTTTTAGTTTGATATTAAATACATTTTTTTGCGTAGCACCCCACGAGAAATATCTTTCCCATTGTACCAATTTTCCTCTCCCAAGATTCTAGTTTCCATTTATAATTTTTGAAGAAGCATTTTCCCTATTGTTGTCTTCGCAAAACCAGAATGTAAATACAAAATACAAGAGTTACTGTAAATTTACATTCTACATACGACCATTTCAACACTGTATGTCTATTGAAAACCTGAAATCACAGAGAGAAAATTTATGCAAGGGATATAAATTGAAAGCCAATATCAGCTAAGAACAGGGTATTGCATTAGGGAGATACTCCGTAGTTTAAACCAAAATTTTCTTATTTGGATATTGTAAGTATTGTAAATGTACACAAAATGAATAAGTTTTCAGTCATCCTTTTAGTTCTATTTCGGTTCATTTTTTTATATTTTTGTCAGTGATTCTTAATTATTCTACAACTTCTGGAATCCTGTATGTTTTAGTGTCCCTAACTTTGTGTAAAAATGATGAGGGATTGGTACAACAAAGATTTATAAAGATAATGAATATAAGAGGGTGTTATCATAAGTGAATATTTCACTTCTATCTTTTTAATAGAAAAAAGAAGGGAAACGGGGAATGT
>MJUU01049154.1:69206-87759 GCA_002080025.1 Modiolus philippinarum
AACCAAACGAAATCCGAATAATCAGTAATATCAAATATAGCGAAGGTCAAAACTACGATGATGGGAGTTAATCCTTCGGTTTTAAAACTTACATAAATTTAGATAATAGTAATTGAACAAAGTGTACACATGAGATATTATCTCATGTACAAGTACACCATATTTAAGAAAAATAAAGAGCATACATCTCTACCACGGGGAATTGTTTTACCAACTCCACACTGAAATAAAAGACAAACTCCTGAATTAAATATTTATTAGGTATTTCTTTCAGATTTGTCCATTTTTTGTAACGTTTAATTGTGTTTTATAGCTTTCCCCTGTAGTCGCCTTGTTGAATGCCTTTTATATTTTTTATGGTAAATGAAAGGATATGGAGTAAATGCACATGAGACAAAGTCTCTACAAATACATGGTAAAAAACAAGCAAAGGAACGACGCTTTTATTGTTGTTCTTCATCTTGAAGTTACCATGAGGCCTTCAACAATGAGCTATGCTCATCCCTCATTTTAAGTTCAACACGGCCACTAGCACCGGTTTGAACGGAATTCGTTGCTGGATGTCGAGCAACGCTCCATTCATGTTTTATGACTCATGAATGCAATATCGTCAACACACATAAAATTAACTGGCAAAGTGCTGTCATGAATGTTTTGCACACTTTTCCCTGATGTTTTTTTTAAGAATGAGATGAGATTTGATATTTTTCTTAAAATCTTCACTGTTACTTCATAGCTTTTTGAATGCAAATCCATAGAAAAATTCAGAGATTTGGTTTCTACAACTTTTAAAAGGAATTCAATCTCGAAGGGCAATCTATATCAATATATCAATAACAAAATACTAAGGTTGCTGAAAATTTATTTTCTGTATTATGCCAATTTCAACAATTTATGTCTCTTCAGTGCAGATCAAATCAAAGCATTTGGAGAACAATAAACCAAAACTTTGTTAAATCTGACATGGAACAAATAACAAAATACAAGGTTTTTAGCGGATTCTTTGTTTTTGGAAATCGCAACAAAATACACATATTACAAATGTTCGAGATACTTCTACAGGAATGGGTAAACCATTTAATGTTTATTATCATATAGTTTATTTGAAATTCATTGTAACGTTACACTGTTGAAAAAAATCGAAGTGTTTGATTTTAGTTTGTAAACCTCTTGTATGCAGATTAACGTCAAGAGGAAAGAATCACATGTATGTTGGGATGTTCGTTATTTAGCAATGAATTCCTCTCAAACCGATGCTAATACTACGAGGTATGAGCAAATCTCATTGTTGAAGACCTCATGGTGACTTCTAGATGAAGAACAACAATAAAAGCGCCTTTTTTATGCTTGTTTTTACCATGTTTTGTGGAGACTTTGTCTCATGTGCATTTTCTCCATATCCTTTCACTGCTATCAAAAGTTCAAATGTATTTATTTGTCTCATGTGCATTTACTAAATATCCTTTCACTGTTAACAAAACTTCAAATTTGTTTATTTTTATGGTCTTTATATAAATCATTCATGCTTTATTGCCAGTATCTTCTAATCCCAAATAACCACATTTTCACTACATTTGTACATATAAACATAAAACGTAACCAGCCATTGCTATCTTATTACAATTTCACAGTGAAAACGACGGATAAATGTTGTACAAATAAAGTTGATTTTACTGGTGTTGTGTTAAAGCAATAAAAAGTGTGACATTTTGTCAAAATGTAAGTTATAAATAATACATAGTTGTGAACAACACAACAGTGTTTACTTTAATAAAATGCATCGTCTCCCCCTTCTTTAAATATTGTGGCGATTTGACTTGAGTTAAGGGTTTCAGCAAATGACACTTCGTGATGAATTTATTCCAGGTTTTTTCCATTTGCATTCATAAGTGAATAACAAAATACCGAAGTAAATGTAAATTTACTTTGTACATAGCTTCATTTCGACAACTTATGTCTCGTAAGTGAAGATAAAATCAAAACTTTGGAAATCCTGAAATCGAAAGATGTAAAAGGTAATAACAAATAATCAAAGGGTCTCCATTGAAAGCCAAAATCAGCTAATGACCGATATTTCATTAGGGAGATACTCCTTAGTTCTAAACAAAATTTTCTGATTTAGATATTGTTAATTTCCAAATATAACCGGGTTTCGGACCATCACTAAAGGACTGTCAACTGGAATGGTGAGGTGAAAGTTCACCAGCACTGTCATCGACCAAACACAAAAACCGAACTTACTGTGAATTTTCTCTCTGCATATAACGCATTTGGGAGTTTCTGTCTCAATAGTTGAAAAGAAACAAATTTCTGAGATTGAATTATATTTTATTCAGATATTAGATACAAAGAATTGTAGGGTCCGTCGTACAGGTAAAGAAAGATAACAAAAATAACTGTGGATGAATTCATTCCCTGTCATCTTTTTATGTAGATACTGCCTGAAAAAAACAATTCTATATCAATTTTAGTTTTGTAATTATTTGCACGATTATTTAATACACAATATCGAATGCATTGGAAGAGATTTTTCTTCTTTGAATGCAGGGGAGACATTTTTAACGATGTTGAAAATGGGCGAGTCTTCTGTTATTGAAACAAAAGCTAACGTAACTGCAAATATTCTATACATCAATTTCACAAGAAAACTTGCAGTTATTAAATTCAGAAAAATTGCTTAAAACTGAGGAGTATCTCCCTCTTGCATAGCTCTATCCAAAGCTGATTTTGGCTTTCCATTTAGATCTTTTTGATAACATGTGCTCTATCAGAATTAACTCATTTTTGGTTATGGTCTTCTTAACATTTTGATCTAATCTGCGCTGAAGAGACATAAGTAGTCGAAATACGCATCGGCAGAAACTCAATTTACTGTAACTTCGATTTTTTTAATATAGATGATAATTACTATAATGTCTGACATTCTGCGAGATGAAGACTCATACTCATGATTTCAGAGTACATTTTTTTATTTCTTTGTTTACGTAGAGAACAGAAAAAATTTGAAAGTTTTCTTTGAAAATGAAACTGGTATATTTACTGTGTAAATTCTCATTAAGTGAGAACCGAACTGTCAGTCTTAAACGAATAATTCAAAGACAATGGCAACATCAGAAAAACAACGAAATATAAAATTCACTACAAGATCCCGTTAATTACCATATTTTATCCACTAGGGATACAAAGATAATTCACTTTAAGGGTGATTTCACAATAAAATTCATTAAGAATTTAAAAAAGGCGTAAATAAAAAAAACATTGACCATTTACGGTCAAACATTGAATGTTAAAAGGTTGTCGAAGTTGTTGGTAATAAATGTTTTAAAGGTAAATGTTTAATTCCGTGTGAATATCTGTATAATAAGATGAGAACTAATCATAGAATCTGATAACCAAAAATAATTCACATATGAAACAAAACACTGTAATTCACTGCTGCACATTTGTGAATTACTGTTTTCGATTATTTATTGAATATTTTGCGATGTAATCATATTTTATTAATAATTAAACATAGCCTGGAACCAGCTGTAACTGTAATGCCAAATATATCTCTGTTTTCTAGTGACAGTCTTTATTATAGCGTAATTGATCATACCCCTCTATTGAGTATGTTTGGGTCAAATTAATCTACTCGATATATTGATGCAGTTATGCCAAAAGTGCATTCATAGCTTATTATATAGTTTAGATGTAAAGCTTTAACTATTGGTTTAACTGAATGCAGATTATGAAAAATGAACACAAAATTATTGATATAGCTTAAATATTGCAAAGAAGCAAAGCAGTGATTATTGATAAAACCGAAATGTTACTGACAAGAAGTTAAGTAAAGATATTTGATATGGGCGAAATAAAGCAGCAGGGACGTTAAAGAATAATAATTGAAACATTTCATACAACTGAATTATTGCTAACGATCTATGACGCTGAATGTCAAAGGTTAGATGAAGATCAAAAATTAAAAATATTGTTAAGTTTTTTTTTCAGATTGTGCAGACTCACAATCTATTAATAAAACAGTCTATTATAGGCATGTTAGTTCACATCAGTGATAAGACTGATTTAATTAGATGTCAATAAAGTTGTATATAGTCATTAATTTCTCAAGCGTTAGTAACAATGGGAACTCGAATAATAATTAGTAATCCTAATTGGTAGTATCTTGACTAATTTGTGTAAACTTCATTTTTATGGTTTCCACCTGAAGGATTTGAATATTGATACACCAGCATGTCGTCTACAAATTAAGGAACGCTGATGAAAATATTTATTCAGTAAAGAAGCTTTTAGCAACCTCGTTAGTCAAGTGTAAATAATAATATGATAATCAAGTCACTAATTGTTTTCATAATATGGGTATTAAGTAGTGTGGTAATCACACTCATTTGACCCCTGACATATGGAATTTATAACCTATTAATAGATGGGTACTAATACGACTGTAGTGTTGCTGCGATGTCGATTGCAGGAACCAGTAATTTAAAGTAAATTAACCAATCTCATTGTTGACCACAAAGACATTTCTTGGACATATTATGCAAAACTTACGTTCATTGTTTTGTTATTTCAATGGAGAACATAAAGAAATCTTTATTTGTTTTGAAGATATGTAATGTTGATGTTGAAAACTTTCGATATCTAAATTATAAAATTTTGTTTAAAACTAAGGAGTATCTTCCTCCTGAATAGAACTGTCCTTAGCTAATTTTGGCTTTCAGTTTAGATCATTTTTATTTTTTTCTCTATCAGTTTTTGAACCTCTTTCGATTTCTTGATTTCCATTGTTTTGATTTTTTTCTGCATTGATGAGACATACAATATGCAGAAAGTAAATTTTATATATCAACAATTGACTCCTAGAATTGTTTAATAACTAGGATATAAAAAGATGAAGACTATTTGGAAAAAAATGTATAAAAGAATGCATATTGAATAAGAATAGTAATTTATTGACATATCATAAATGTTTTGCGACATAACAAAATACAAAACAAAACAAAACAAAAAGAAAGAAAAAAAAAACAAAAAAAAACAAAACAAAAACATAAAAAAAAAACATAAAACAAAAAAAAAACAAAAACAAAAACAAAAAAACCCCAAAAAAACAAAACAAAAAACAAAACAAAACAAGAAAAATTTTCCTAATTTTGATTACTTTTTTTTAATTTTCTGTTTCTAAAGTATTTTTTTTTTAGAAAATATATTTTGTTTAGCCTATGTAGCTCGATATTGCAAAGACAAATCTTGTTTTTGTGTTCTATTGTGTGATTTTTTTATTGCAATAGGATACATTTACAATATTTTGAGAAAATTATTCATTGGACTTTGCAACTTACAATACAGAAAGAATGTTTTGTAAGAAAATGTATTCTGCAAAAAAAAAAAAATAAAAATAAATAAATAAATAAATAAAAAATTTAAAAAAAGATAAAAAAACAAATACAACAAAAAGTCAAAAACAACAAAATCCGAAATTGCAATAAATATAAGTCCTGTAGAATGCCATTTCGAGCCATTTGTGTCTCCTTAGTGAAGAGTGAAGATGAAAAATAAAATATAACGGAACTCAAATCATATAAAATAGCTTATAGAGAACAAATTACCTATTACAATAATTAAAAAAAAGAAAGAAAAGAAAAAAAAACTGCCAAAATAAGCTTAGGTCAGAAGTTTGCATGACGGAGACACTACTTAAAGTAAGAGAGAACCGAACCGTCAGTCTAAAACGAATTACTCAAAGGTAATGAAATCGGCCATGAAGAAACTTAAGTTGTCGAAATGGCCTGCTGCAGATTTATAACTACAATAACCCCGGCATTATGTTTTGATTAAAAATGGCCGGATACATCTGCAGGTATGATGTTAGTTACCGGGGGTATTCACCAACCCAGTAATTAGTATTTTGGTTTGGGCCAGAAACATTATCTCCCTCCTGTCCCGAGCTAATTTCGGGTTCTATTTAGATTTTATTGGTAATTTTCACTCTATCAGCTTTTAATCTAATTTCGGTTTATGGTCTTCCAAATGTTTTGACTTGATTTGCACTAAAGAGACACAAGTTGTAGAAATGGCAATATACAAAAAACATTTTACAGTTGCTTCGGTATTATGTTCTTTACATTGTAAAGTTTCCAGACCAACAGGGACTGCTCGACAATTGGACTAATGATACCTGAGGGGTCTACCAAACTATAAGTCGTGGCACCGACCATTCGACACCTATTTGTGAACAATTTGACTGCTGATATCCTTTTGGCTAACAATCAACCAATAGTAACACCAACAAAGTTGTTATAAAGCACTGGGATATCGAAATTGCAATACTTATTAGTTCTGCAAATGACCATTTTTTGTCTGTAATTTCGATATCTCGATGTTTTGTTACAACTGTCTTCAGTTAGCAATGAAGGGATATGGAGTAAATGCAAATGAGACAGAGTCTCTACAAATACATGGTTATAATAAGCAATGGAACAACGCTTTTATTGTTGTTCTTCATCTTGAAGTCACCATGAGGCCTTCAACAATGAGCTTTACTCATACCTCATAGCAAGTTCAAGACGGCCCCAAGCACCGGTTTGAGCGGAATTCATTGCTAATTGTCGAGCAACGCTACATCCATGCTTTTTAACCTAATGATCCATGGATGCGGGATCGTCAACAAACATAAACTTAACTGGCAAAGTATTCTTACAATCGCTGTCATCCAATGCCCGACAAAAAGACGAGAAAAGACGATAACAACATTCAAACAACCACGGGGCACTTATCGATTGTAAGAAAACTTGGCATAATAAAATCATGAGATGTGGGCACAATAAACAGGTGGTCAGAATAACAATATTAGATTAAAAAAATTAAAAAAGGCCAAAATATGAAAGTGTGATAGCGTATCCATATGAGAGATTCTCTGAAATTTAAACAGAGCATACATCTCTCTCACGGGGAATCTTTTTACGGACTCCTCAATGCAGGAGAGACAAACTCCAGTCTAAAATGAACAATAATGGGATATGGAGTAAATGCAAATGAGACAAAGTCTCTACAAATACACAGTTATAATAAGTAATGGAACAACGCTTTATTATTGTTCTACACCTTGAAGTCACCATGAAGCCTTCAACAATGAGATTTACTCATACCTCATAGCAAGTTCAAGACGGCCCCTAGCACCGGTTTGAGCGGAATTCATTGCTAATTGTCGAGCAACGCTACATCCATGCTTTTTAACCTAATGATCCATGGATGCGGGATTGTCAACAAACATAAACTTAACTGGCAAAGTATTCTTACAATCGCTGTCATCCACTGCCCGACAAAAAGACGAGAAAAGACGATCACAACATTCAAACAACCACGGGGCACTCATCGAGCCAATTGTAAGAAAACTTGTCATAATAAAATCATGAGATGTGGGCACAATAAACAGGTGGTCAGAATAACAATATTAGAATACAAAAATTAAAAAAGGGCCAAAATATGAACGTGTGATAGCGTATCCATATGAGAGATTCTCTCAAGAACAAGTACACCATAACTGAATTGTATATAGAGCATACATCTCTTTCACGGGGATAGAAATTTCAGTGTCGATAAAAAATAAAACAAGTCAAAACATATTAATCGTGCAAATGTGTATTCTGAATAACTAAATACCGAAGTTACTGTGAATTCAAATTCCGCATATGCGCATTTCGACAACTAATGCCTCTTCAGTGCAGATAAAATCTAAACGTTTGAAAGACCATAAACACAAAGATGTTTAAAAACTGATAGAGAACAAATAACCAATATGATCTAAAGATAAAGCCAAAATCAGCTTAGGACAGAGCTTTGCATGAGGGATATACATTTAGTTTTCAAAAAAATTACAAAAAATTAGATATTGTAAGGTTTCAAATAGAATCGGCTATCGGGTCAGCATCAAAGTACTGACTGGGCTGAAATGATGAAGACAATATCTCTCATGTTTTTCAACAGATTGATTGATTGATTGATTGATTGAAATGGGTTTTAACGTCACTTTCAGCGGTATTTCAGCTATCTCATGAGTGTCAGTTTTAGTGGTGGAGGAAGCCGGAGTGCCCGGAGAGAAGCACCGAATTTGGGCAGGTAACTGACATACCTTATCACTTACGATTGTATGTCGAGTGCACCCTTTTTGTAATGTACAAAGTGGGGCGCAAACTCACACCGCAGTGGTAGAAGAACTACATTAACCACTCGGCCACCCAGGCCCCTCAACAGATTGAAATAACTATCTCTAAAACTTATACACTAACCAGTTTTGAATTGAAAGATCGTTACAAAGTTTTCATTACAAATTAGAATAGGCATTTTTGAGTACATCCGTAGTTTATTTATAGTAACTTCGGTATTTTGTTGATTATGAACACTTGGCCGATGCCTTGGACTGGAAGGCACCGACGGTATTCACCAATCCAGTAGCCAGTACTTCGGTGCTGGCCAGAAAACCGATTTTTTTTTTGAAAACTTTAAAACCAAAGGAGCTGATTTTGGCTTTTCTTTTTTGATCCAATTGGTTATTTGTTTTCTTCAACTTTTTCACATTTTCGATTCATGGATTTCCAAATGTTTTGATTTTATCTGCACTGAAGACACATAAGTTGTGGAAATGTGCATATGCAGAAGCAAAATTCAAAGTAACTTCGGTATTTTGTTGTTCATTAACGAACTGACAAACATAAAACTTTAGTACAAAACTTTCAATTGGCAGTGTGACTGGTGACACGGGTGGAACATTTCACGTTTACCCTTCCGGAACACCTGGTAATTGCTTCAGCTTTTAGTACGGGTTCACTTTCGCTTTCAGTGTTGCCCTTCATCTTAAAGTCACCATTAGGCATTTAACAATGAGCTTTTCTCGTACCTCAAAATGCAATGTAATTTTAAATCAAACGCTTTCATTGTTGCTCTTCATCTTGAAGTCACCATTAGGCATTTAACAATGAGCTTTTCTCGTACCTCAAAATGCAATGTAATTTTAAGTCAAACGCTTTCAGTGTTGCTCTTCATCTTGAAGTCACCATTAGGCATTCAACAATGAGCTTTTCTCGTACCTCAAAATGCAATGTAATTTTAAGTGAAACACTTTCAGTGTTGCTCTTCATCTTGAAGTCACCATAAGGCATTCAACAATGAGCTTTTCTCGTACCTCAAACTGCAATGTAATTTTAAGTCGGCCCCTAACATCAGTTTAAGTGGAATTCATTGCTAATTGTCAAACAATACCCCGTCCATGCCATTCGTTATCCATGGAAGCGGGGTCATCAATAAGATCAGTTACCAAGTCGAGAAGGCACATATCTTCTCAATAAGCGAAGTGCAAATTCAGCAGCATATAATTTTATGTAGTTTTCAGGTAGTATTTGGCATTTTTAATCCCTTTTGCTGCCGCGGTGCGAACCTTTCTGCCTACGTCATGATTTCAAATTCATTCATCTCAGACATTTGACATTGCCCAATATAAATATAAGTACTGATGATACTGCAGTCAGCATCAATATTACTCACTTGAAGTAAAAAGTAATTATTTCAATGCTAATATCGTTTATTTTTCACAAATTCTGTAAATTCTTGAACCATACACAAGAGAGTTCTGACGGAAGATTGAACTGAAAGTTTTTTTATGGCTAAATTTTTATATCTACACCCATTATACTCAAATCAAACTTAGTGCTAAATTTAAATATATATGACGTAGGCGTAGAAAAGTAAGAACTATATCGGTTTTGTAAAGATACCATATCATAATGTTCACGAACGGGTAGATGAAGAGAAAATCATTACTGAAACGAAATGGCGGGGTAGAAAAGAGCTCAAACGGACAAGTAAGTCTTCCGTTCTACTAAGTACTGATTTGAGATTTCTAATCATGTTTTGACAGAAGCTCCTAAAAATGAAGAGGGATACTGAAAAAATAGTTTTTATAAATACTATGTTCTTCATTTAGAACATAACGTAGTTCAGAATAACATTGCATTTCACTATTTGTGCCTTCACTAATATTACCCGGCACCTGAATCGGTTTTCATGGGCTCCGGCTATATAGCTGCCGAGCGCGTCCTCAGGTGTTGGATAGGGAAAAGTCACGTCTATGCGGGGTAGTTAGGTTATAATACGGAAAACCTGGCCGCGAACTATTGTAGTCAAACTGTGAAGAGAAACGCAGTATAAAGAGTACTTCTGTATTTCTCTAAGGAGAGCAGACTCACTAGATGTCGCATAGAAGACTAAATTTCTTTCCCCTGCTCATTTCTCCCCCTTTTCAGTGGTAATCAAAACTCGTTGCTCCGGTTGTCCCTTCCCCCTTCATTTCTTCCTTTTTTTACTTAAACTCCTTTGAATCGATGAATTTGCTTTCGTCCTTATATAGCTGAAAATATTGCTCACTTGATTTAAAACTGTAGCTAATCAAGCTGACATATTGCTAACTGGATGTTAAACCCAAAACTAATCAATTAATCAAACTCTAGAATCAAGTTTAATTGCCTAATCAAGAAGAAAAGCATAAAAACTTTAAGAAAGTTAAAAGATGGCATAGTGACGGGTATGCTTTTTTAAATTATGTAGTAATCAATTACGTTTTTTTACTTAAGTAAAATCAAGCATCGATTCTGCTATATCATGTAGGCTACTGAAAATCGAACTGAAATATTGCTTGCAAAGGCAACATAAAAATGGATTAACTAAAAACCGAAGTTACTGTGATTTTATTTTCTGCATATGCACATTTCCACAACTTATGTCCCTTCAGAGCAGATACAATCTAAACGTATGGAAGACCATAAACTCAAAGTTGTAAAAGCAAAATTACCTACTTGAATTGGCAAAAAAAAACCGAAATCCAACGGCAAAAAGACAAAGTAGAGGCAACACCAATGGCAAAATTGTAAACCGAAATGGTGCTGACTTGGTAAAGGCATTTCAACAGAAAAATTGGGTTAAACCAAACCTCCCCTTCTATTCCCCATAGCAACTCAACAACAATTGCTATTGAAATGTCTTTGACCATTAAAAACAAATCCACATTAATTACAGTTTGGACCGAAACTTAAAATTTTTCCAGAAGGGACTGATTTTTTAAATGATTTTTAATTAAATTATAAATGTTTAAAAGAAAATAAACCCCAAAATATAAAAGAGAAAGTGATAAAAATTCAAAATATCATAGAATACAATTTACTTCTTATTTATTTTATTAATCTCTAGAGTTTTTTCTTTTTATTTGTAATTTTTAGCTAGAGGTTCATCTTTGACACAAATGGTATCAAACTGAGAATGCGTAATGCCAAAATGGAAAAATTCCTTTGAAAAGAAATTTGTACCGTTTAAGGGTCCGACGGAGAAACAAAAAATTAAAAAACAAAACGAAATTTAATAATGGCACAGAATTGGTCATAGTGGACATATATTCAATTTAGGTTTTTCTGTTATTCAACTCAAACTAAGCAGCTTTTCAGCTAAATCGTGTCGACAAAAACATGGCAATTCAAATGTGAAACAAATGGATACAAATTGAATACATCTTGGCAAAGACATAATTAACTGACAAACATTAACAAGAACGCCATAAAACTAAAGCACTAGTGAACACTACCAACCGGAATATCACTAGGTTCTCTTGAAAAGTTTCAATGTTTTGCATTATCTAACCAAACAAGCAAACAATTTTTCAAAATGGAAACGTAAATTTGTGAATGCAAATTAGGACAACATATGTTTCTTTGAGAGTGATTTGTGGAGAGAGATAAAGAACCATAATGGGTAAATCCTTCCAAATATCAGCAAAATTACTGTTTCAAAACCTCATACATTTTGGGTATGTTCATTCACTGTTGCAATTGTCGCCACAGAAGTTTTACGGTCGTCACCACGATTTGACAGACAATTACAATGTTTTTGTTTCACAAATAAGAACAGATATCTTTTGGTAGATCAAGAGATTGTTACCGGACTGACTAACACCGACTGTCTAAAACCGGACTTTTCACTGGCAGTGTGACGGGTGCCACGCGTGGAGCAGATCATGCTTACCCTTCCGGAGCACCTGAGGTTCACACTGCTAGTGCTTTAGTTTAGTGACGTTCTTGTTCTTTTTTGTTTCTTTGTTTTGTCTTTGTCATAATGTCTCAATTCGTGTTGCTGTGAATTGCCGTGCATGATTTTTGGATTTATGATTTTAGAATTTCCCCTCTCCTCGTTCTTGCTTCGGTATTCGTTTGCCGATGTATTGCAAAGTATAAAAGAGAAACGTAAAATATCTTCGTTCTTCTTATATATGCATATAACAAAGTAAACAAACTTTTATCCTATAACCTAGTATATGATTTTTTTTTGTATTATTGTTTTTCTTTTGGAAATTGAATAAAAATTCTGTTTACATCATCAAATAGCTAGAACACTTTAATTATTTCATTCAAGGTAAATGATAAGAAAGTGATAGCACTCCTCTTTTTTAGGGTTTCGTTTATATTGATATTTCTGTAGTTATTTTTAATAATATTCATTATAATTAAAGAATAAGAAGATAATAAGAAAAATTGAAATAAATAAATAAGCAAACGACTGAGATATTATTGGAATGGATATAAAATGACTAAAAATATTCTTGATACTCGGGGGCACGACATAGATTTTTATTTGGGGTTGGTTGCTATCAGAAAATTTGTATATAGGAAAAAGAAGGGAAACGGGGAATGTGTCAAAGAGACAACGACCCAAAGGGGAGTAATAACAACCCAAAGCCACCATAAGATCTTCAATGAACGATGAGGAAACCCCACACCGAACGGCAGGTCGGAGTTGTCCCCTAAATAAAGAGTAATCAAGTTCAGCGAAATAAATATCATCCTAGACTCCCATAGATATGTATATTTCAATTCTGAATACAAATGTGAAATGATATTTTGTAAGAGCATATGAAAAATAAATAATTTCCTCACAACTGCGTATAGATCATTGGAATATTATGGATTCGTATCAACATTTTTTTTTCAAAATTGTGACTTCTTGTAACCTAAGGATTTATATGTTTATCTAATTATTTGAACATTTTATGTTTTTATTTGATCTGCACTGAAGAGACAAAAGCTGTCGAAATGGTAATAGAGTAGAAGATAAATTTATAGTATCTTCGTTTTTTTATTATTTAATTAGTTAGATGTACTAGTATTATATTTTCTTATTTTAATCATTGTTTTAGAAATGAATGATTTTTGTTTCTCCACAATTCAAAAGCACATTGATAATTCTTAGATAGTTATCTTTTCTTTACCCCATAATTTTCAGTAATATCTTTTTGAGATTTCTTATTTCAATATTTTTCTTCCAAATCTATTTTTTAAAATAATTCTTTATTCATTTTCTCCTATTATCACATGCATTTCATGTCGAATGTTCTGATTAACAGAAATTCTACATTTCTTTCAACAACCCAGTTGCCAATGCTTAGGTGCTGGTCCGAAAACCGATTTCATTTTAAAACTTGCAATATCAAAAATTAGGTAAACTTTGTTCAAAACTGTTGAGAATATCTGTTTTTAGCTGATTTTGGTTTTTCTATTTGATCCTATTGGTAATTTGTTCTCTATCAGGTTTTACACATACTTCGGTTTTTGGATAATTCCAAATGTTTTGATTTGATCTGCACTAAAGATACACAAGTTTTCGAAATGCGCATATGCAGAAACTAAATTCACAGTGACTTCGGTATTTTGTTTTATTTAACAATATAAATACTGAGCATCCTGTTCGATCAGAATGTTGAGATTTCGGTAGCGTGGAACCTACGTGGTTCAAAAAAGGTCCAAACCACTGACAACATTTACACTAATATACAGGGAATCGAATATTGATAAATACAAACAGCGTTAGGGAGAAAGTAAAAAAAGGGTTATCAAGGGAGATTATTTTGCCAAAAGGTATTATATTAGATCAAAATGTTTATATGACTTACTTTAAAAGAAGTGTTTTTGAAAGTTTAAAGTCTGTTGGCGTTGACATTACATTAAACCACAAAGGCTGTTGTTTTTGGAGAACGCATACGAAAAAAATCATAATAAGCAAAGCAAGCGAGCAAATAGAACAAAGCAAAAAAGAAGATAGCACAGGATAAAACTGTGAGTTCATTCTAGGTTAGTGGATGTTAAAATTTTGGTTTGATTTAAGGAATCTACAAAGGTATTAATATTTATTTTTTTTAGACACATATTTATTAATTTCAAGTTCATATTCATATATTTTGATTTGTTTCATAGAGATTTATGGTAATCTGTAATATTGATAACGCTTAAAAATCTACCCAGTTTCAGTATTTTTTACAAATTTTGCAATCAAAATTATTTATATTAATTAACAGAGGATAACTGGACACCTTCAATGGCCGAAAATTACAATCACATCCTACAATCCACCAGAAAACTGCACAAGAAAAACACAAATTAAAAAAAAAATAATAAATACGGATCATTATGCATAGTAAGAATGTTGAAAGATTTTGGTAACTTAGAACCAAAGGTGCCCGAAAATAAAGGTCTAAAGCACTGGAATTATTTATAAAAATACACAGAATAGATCTAGTATAGTGTCAGGGAAGAAGTTTAAACAGAAATTTGGGGAGATGATTGTGTAAAAAATAACAAAGTACCAAAGTTACTGTAAATTTGGTTTTTGCATATGGCAATTTCGACAACTAATGTATATTAAGGGCTGATAGAATCAAAACATTAAGGAAACTATAAACCAAAAAAGTGTGTCAAGTCTGATAGAGAACAAATTACCAAATATATAAATGACATCTAAGGAGAGTATGGAAGAGGGAGATACTCCTTAGTTTTAAGAATAATTTCCTAAAATTTTGATTTTGGAAGTTTCTATATTAAATCTGTTTTCAGGTAATACAAATGTAAAAATGTATTATATTAAAATCAATGCACTTGTTTGTTTCTATGACTTATTCTTTGAAAGGTTAGGTCTGTTCAAGTTATTTATGCAAACTCAAAGGCAGTTGTCGTTTTGAGGGAAAGCGTGCGAAAATCATAATATAAAAATTTAAGTCTAGGGTATTGAATAATAAAATTTTTTGTTTGATTTTAGGTACATATTGATATTAATATTTATTATTGTATTCTAGAATTTCTATAAATTGGATCAACAAGTACATAAAGTATTCCCAAAAAAGTAAAAATGAAAAAAGAAACAAAAATACATTAATATTGTTGTGAAAAAAATGATTACAAAGTCCCAAGCAAAATAATTATGACAACGTTTGGTAAGGAAAAGATAAATATTATAATCATAATTACAGAGGAGTTAACATTCTCCAGGAAACAAAATCGAATATGTTTATTTGAAATAAATGATAAGTTGTAACTGGAAATGCGGAAATATCAGAATCTTGAGAGACTTTGATACAATAGCCAACAGTGTCCAAAAATAAAGGTCTAAAACACATTCAAGCATTATATAATAATTTACACAAGTATACAGGGAACCGAATATAGTGATAAAGGAACATTGTCAGGGAGCAAGTAAGAAAACATTTTGTAAAAACATGATTTTTTGTCAAAATTAATAAACGTTATTGCAGTTTCTTCAACTTACTTTCAAAACTACATTTTTGAAAGGTTCCGTTTGTTGATGGTGCTTATAAAGACACAATACTTATAAGGGAATTCATCTAAAAAATACCATTCAAAAATAAACAAAAAGCAAAAACAGATCAAAACAAAATGGAGGACAACGTAAGGTAAGAATATGAGCTTCTTTAGTTAGGCATAGGCTATTTGCTCTCGAAATTTTTATTTGATTTTAGATAAATATTTGATATTGATTTAAATGTATATATTTTAAATTGTTGTTTGAAACGCAAAATACATTTTGTGTATAAAAAAAGAAACAATGATATATACAATTTTGCATTGCGATGTTATTTTTGAAATACCTAAATGTAAACAAAACATATTTGGCATAAATTATTGAAAACAATGATATATTTGTTGTTATCCCTCCATAATAAGCAAGTTATTGCATGTTTGTTTGTTTGTTTTTTTGTACAAGTTTGGGAGGGAGAAACAAGTAAATAATTCGCGGAGAAAAGCATAGTTATAAGAAGTAATGTATAAAAAATTTAGAACTGAGAAAAACAAAGAAATAACTTAATACCGAAGTTACTCTGAATTTATTTTCTGCATATGCGTATTTCGACAACTCATGTCTCTTCAGTGCAGATAAAATCTAAACGTTTGGAAGACCATAAATTCAGTGAATTCTGTTGTAGTTGTGGAATACAAAGGTTGCCATTTTCTTTTCTGGGAACACAAAAAAAACGTTATGGATATGAAACGAAAACTTGTTATTAATCTATGCAATTAAAATATAATTCTTATTGAAATAATCATATATTTACTTTCAGGAGCGAAAACAATATTCAGGAAATGTATTTATCTATGTAACTTTTTTAATGTTATAGAATAATAATGACCCTAATAAAAAACACAAGTTTTCAGATTAAAGAAAATTGATGCAAGAGAATTTCAAAAATATAATTTGGAAACTTTTTTTAAGCATTCATGGGTTACTAGAAAAACTGATCTTTAATATATGTTTCCAAATTTTTCTGTCATTTCTAGATTTTTAGTAATTAGTGAAACATACCGACAACAGTCTGGTGCAAAAATATGGTGCTCACACTTAAGTCAAGTCCGTAAAAAGATGCACAAATAAAGATAATGCATTGCCCTCAAACCAATCATGGGTAAGGCATTGAATATGCATATTAATGGTACAAACACACAATCTTATGTTAGTTAAATTTATAAAACATAAATAAGAAAATTGTAGAAAAGTTTTAATAGGACGGATAGAGCAAAAATTTCATTTTTATATGCAAAGAAATGATTGCAAGAGATGTTTTTTTTTCAAAAAACAAATTGGATACCTTTTAGCATTTAAGGTTTCAATGTTTTGATAAGAATACAAAAATTAGAATAATGATCTGAAGTAGTTGTCTTTCATTTCTGGACTTCATGACACAAGCAAACCGTGCGGCTAAAATATGGAATCAAAATGGTGCCAAAATTTATTTTTACAAAAGTAATAACAAAACAGATGGAAACAGGAATATCCACAACAGGACCATTGTGTAAACATCGCATTTGATCATACATTTGTATAAATAAATTATAACTCTCTTTTTTGTTCTTGAAAAACTTCCATTGGCTTACAAAAACAATAACAGGTAAATATTAAATAAGCTAAAGTTTAGTACATTGGATATATATGAATATGTAAATCTATATAAGTAACAAATATCTCGTTGTCCTTGAAAAACTTCCCAAAAACGTTAACGTTTTAGTAAACAAAAACAATAGCGTATAAATAGTAATACATTGATACATGTATATATATAAATATTAATAAATTGATAAATGTGCTAATGTTAATCAAAATTGATTTAATGAACAGTTAAACTTAGTATAAAAATATGTATAAGTGTGAGTAAAACACAAAGAAACATGAAATCATAAGGTCGCACTGAGGCGTAAAATTTTAAGCAAAAATTGATTAAGATCCTAATCTATAGATTTATAAATAAATCAAGCTTAATTTATATAAAACAGACCTGTAGAAATGGCAGAGTCTAAAATGTGCATTTAAAGCTAAAATAAAAAATAAAATGTTTTTTTATCACTTGGAACAAATTTGCATATGGAAGGGTTATGCAACGTTAACTAAGATTTTAAACAATTATATTACCATAAAAATAAAATCATGTTTACTATGAATGGCTTATTTGTAAGTGCAAACCTATTGAAACATTCCTTCTGTTATAAGATCTCAGCCGCTCCTTTTTCTTGATTATCAAAAGACCTGTCTAAAATCGTTGTTTACGAGCGTTTTGGCATTTATACAGTAAGCCCCCGGTAGGTAGCTGTACTCGAATACAAGATCATCCTTTTGTTTGGCCCTTTAATAATTGGATAAGGTTACTTAGTATGGTGTCGATTGGCTAAATCGCTCAACTCCAAGACCTTAAAACCTTCCATTCTCAAGGTTTGAACATGTAAACAAAGTTGTAGGTTTCTTTCATATAATGTTTCTTTTTTGAAACATCTTTCCTTTCATTTTAACTAGACCTTGCAATCAATGTTGACTTGCCACAATGATTTTGAAATTTAATCAGATCTTTTAGCAGTGTCAATGTGACATTTATGCAACAACATCTGCACGTGTTCATGTACAAATGCAATCTATTTTTGTGCTAGTTAAACTGTCAGGCAAAGGGTAATCGAAACAACACAATGTTAACAAGACAGGTAACAACAACGACAACAATATACAGATGAAAGAAACCAATTCAAAAAGTTACCATGGCAATATATATTGCCGCAACCAGTTTTTCAAGGATAGGTAGAAGGCTTCACTAAGAGATTTCTGTGGAAGAAAAACAGATATTGATCAGATAGAAAGAGTCTAAATATTATGTTCTACCAAACATATTTATCAGTGTGCTATGTTATATGTTGAA
>MJUU01049155.1:4418-19396 GCA_002080025.1 Modiolus philippinarum
AATAGTCAATTTTAGGATTTATTGAAAATTGATTTTCATTGTTCAAAATTTGTTCTATCCAATGATTTAGTTAATTACCGATAAAAAGAATAATAGAAGTTTTGTTTTTGATACTTCTAAAGATGATAGCGATGTATGCTCTTTATTTTATCTCTGACAGAGATGTATGCTCTTTATTTTGCTTCGATATGGTGTTACTTGCGCATGAGATAATATCTCATGTGTACACTTTGTTCAATTACTTTTATCTTAATCTATGTAAATTCTAAAATCTAAGGATTAACTCCCTCCATCGTAGTTTTGTCCTTAGCTATATTTGATATTACTGATTATTCGGATTTCTTTTAGTTTTATGAATTTTAAACGTTTTTGAAATTATTGATTTCCGTGGTTTGGGTTCTAGTGCTGCTGATGAGGAATTAATTTCTGAAATGGCCAAAGAGCTCATTGAAGTTATTGCAGTTGGAGTTAACATATGTGTTATGGTCTCATGTTCATTTACTCCATATCCTTTCGTAAAATTTCTTATATTTTCACCGAAAATAAATGCTCCCACAAGTGGACTCGTCCATTATTGTTTACAATAATTTTCGTATACTAAAAACTTCCATTATTCTATATTATTCTATAGTAATGATGTTTTCGTAAAAGGTAAAAGGTGAACGCTAAAATATATTTAGGATGAAAATCAATAAGTTAAGGTTGTGATTACAAATTTCATATTATCAAACTGCCACTAAAATGTATCATCACAATAAAACTTATGTTGATCTCGTCAACCAAGGATAACACATGAAAATCTTCCGGTTTATTTCAAATGGGGTTCTTCAAAAATAAGAATAATCGTAATTTCATTTATTTTAAGATTTCTAAGTATTAATAGCAGGCGAAAATGGTACAGTACTTGGTATTTAAGGTGGAGTAAATATGATATCAGTTCTTTCTTATATCAAGTAAGTGACATTTCACTTCCTTTTTAAATCAAGTTATGTTATGGTCTGCTACGATAAAACTTTTCCACGGATGGATTTTATCTTACCACTGTAATTAACCGGACTAGCTGAATATTCCTAAAACACCAGGCTATCGCCAACTGACAGGACATATATTCTTATGCAAAAGTTCTTAGTAAATTTATACTAGAGTAGTATGTTGTCTAAAGCATTGCTTTTACCTTGGAGAAATAATTTGAATTGATAATTGGTACACCCTAAATTTTAATATGTTTCCATTTTTTTAGTTAAAGGACTAAACATCATAATGTAATGTAATCTACCAGTTGTGAATTATTACCCATATATTCGAACATGAATAGTCACATTAGGTTAAATAATCATGAAATTGAATTTATCGAAGGAAAGTTATTTGAAATTCCTATATCTATTATATTTTGTGTGTTATTAGTAAAAAAATATATCGGTTATTTGTGTACATTCTTTTGATTTCATCGAACGATTTTTTTGCTGTTGCTATATGGAATACAAACAAAATGCAATAATACGGAAGCTCACTCCTGGTTTTGTTAATATCAAGGATTTTTTGAAACATATTTAAATTGATCAAGCATTATAGACTAAATGAATGGTAAAGGGAAATGTATTGTTCTCTGTGCTTTTAATGGAGATAGAAGATTTTCAATTGCGGGAAATGGATTTCTCTGGAATTTCCCTTAATTTAACATTTTGATTATTATTTGTTGTACTTACTTGGCTTTACTTGATATAAAAAACAAAATCAAGAAATTACATACCGTCTTATATTCCAAATAATTCAGGGACGACCATTTGATTTTCAGGAATTTGTTGCCGTAATAAAAAAAAGTGAAAAGCTAGGAAGCCATATCAAAAATTTATTGACAATTTGTCAATCGTCATAATTTGACCAATAGATGACAAATGACTAAATACCGAAGTTACTGTTAATTTAAATTCTGCATATGCGCATTTCGACAACTTATGTCTCTTCAGTGCAGATAAAACCAAACGTTTGGAAGACCATAAACTCAAAGATGTTTAAAAACTGATAGAGAACAAATACCCAAATTGATCTACATGTAAAGCCAAAATCAGCTAAGGACAGAGCTTACATTCATAAAATAACAAGTGGGGGTCCGTGCACAAAAAAGACATTGATATGAACATTCTTACTGGCTTCTCACTTTGTCGATGTCTACTGAAATTTATGATTGTTTGATTTTTCTTCTGTAGTGCGAGAGTGTTTTACCAGCAGACTAGGCTCCCCGGGCTAGCCGGCAGATTAGCGGCGAGCACACCTTGACCCATCTTTCAAAGTTACGTAATGTCATATTCTCTCCTTTCAATATTGTGGTCATGTAGTTAGAAGTCTAACTGTATAAGTTTTATTTGTATGTTTATTATACCATAGGGAAACCGGACAGATAAAAGGGAGATTTGGGTACCCATAAACCGGTTTTCCCTACCGCTAGTTTTAGCTAGTGCATGTACCAAGTCCGACTGTCCCGAGTGCCTATCGTTTACATTTGTCTTTATCCTATTTGGGGTTTTCCTGTGTAGATCCCGAGCAGATTATGGCATGCAATGAACATTTTCAGCCGTTGTAGATGTTTCCTGTTGTCTGATTGATTTCATTGATCAGAGGATTTCAAAAATCTGATACAAATTCAAAAATGTGACGAGTGAGCCACTTTCAGTTCGTCCCATCCATTATGTCAACTGCTAATAAGAATATATACTACTAACTGACTGGGAGTTATAATATCTATCACAATAACCAGATGTAAAAAAATCCCCAAAATTTTGTAACATCAGATGTAAAGTTTTTGTAAATTAACTCAAAAAGGAATACAAGAAGGTCTGTTGCTGAAACCTCAAATATCATCCCAAATAATACAAATGTAATAGTGGCAAACAGCTTGACGCTATTGTCAAAAATCATTATTATGAAAAAAAGGAAATGGGGTAAATGTCAAGGAGACAACATACCATCTCCAGGTTAAAACGACCCAAAACAAAGCATCTAGGGGTCTACGAGACAGCGAGAAACCTCACACCACATGGCCCCAAAAGTGAATAAATCAATGGAAACCAACCACATCCAACAACCCAAATATAAGAAAACTAAATCTTTTAAGAAGATACATAGGTAGGACAAGCAAATGACCAACATATTCCTGATTTTGGATAGGCGCAAAGATGTGATGGGGTTAAACTCGTTTTCTTGGACCCAAACTCTCCCCTAAATGTGGTGAATGGCTAAAAAAATAAACTGACAAAAAAAAAAAGAGAAAAAAAACACACACAGTAAAAATCAAACTAGAAAAAAGTCCAACTTATCAAGACGAGTACCTTTACAATTAAGTACATAAAACATGAAGACAATACACAGAAGACATTATACTTACTTCGTACAAAGCATTCGCTATAGTATGCATAATATAATACTTTTTATGCATTTTGCAGATGTTGTTGGGAAAGTAAAAATCTCTGAATGAACCACTCTCTTTAAAAAATGAATTACTTTTTGGTGTGTTGTGTTGCTTCTTTTATGCAATGTTCAGTTTATACAAAATTGCCAACAGCTTGTCGCTATTGTCGAAAATCATCATAACGATTACTTTGTACAAAGCATTCGCTATAGTATGCATATACTCTTTATGCATTTTGCAGATGTTGTTAGAAAGGTAATTATCACTGAATGAACTACCTTCTTTAAAATAAATTACTTTTTGATTTGTTGTCTTGCTTCTTTTGTGTTATGTTCGGTTTATATTCAAAAATCTGATTTCATTGATTCTATTTTTATTATTTGCCTAATCTGGCTATGTAATAAATAAACAATGAAAAAATGCTGAACATCAATTAGACCAATTGTGGCTATTTATATTTATCCCAGCGTGTCGCGAGCGTCTATCAAATAAAAGTGAAAATCGTTTCACGCAAGCTATTACTTGCGTAACAGTAGCTCCCATAGCCCTATTGCTGATCTTTTTTATAGTTGCGAACTATAAAGCTACGAATTTTACCCTTTTAAAAACTTGCGATTCTGCGAACAAACCGTTTGCGCAACTTTGAATGGGCTTGAAGCGATACTTGCAAAAGCGGGGACAGTCTCGTTTATGAGAATTCTTTCTTTAAATATTTGTCCGCAACGTTCAATATATATTATTTTTCGTTTGCTGATTATCATAAAAAACGTCGTCGTTTTTGTCATACGGCCTTTGGTCATCTCGCTGAAATAAATCGCATTAAACGAGACATCTCGGGAGGCGGGACTAAATGCCAAATGGTATCCGGACTTGATATCCTGACGTAAATATTTTTTTTTCAAATCTCTGGCTTTTATATCAATTTTTCTCACTTCTTGAAAGCTTTTTAAATGCAAATGATAAATTCATCGCATTTTAGAAATATTCCTTTTCAAGTTTGAAATATCCGTTCCGGATATGACCTGGCATTTATTTTCACCTCTAAACATGTCAAGTGAACTGCGATATTCAAAATACCACTAAAATAAGCTGGATTACATTTCTTTTCATACAAGTTCCTTTATAAATAGAAAATTATGACTCACCTTGCATAATTAAATGTAAGTTAAAAAAATGCAAAACTATTCTCGTCACAAGAGTTTTATATATAGGGGAAATCCGTAGCTGGCCCGCCAAATCAGAAAAAATATGAAAGGACCTATACCGATTCGTGCGAAATCAAAATATTTTTTTTTTGTTTTATCTTGGCATTCACCTGTTTTTCGCCTAATCTTATTCTATAAGCGCATTTTACCGAATGAAACGGGTTTATGGTTCACCCGTGATCTACTTTATAAACTTAAAATGTGTTATCTAAAAACAATAATAACATTGTCAACCTGATTCGTAACAACATATATTACAGGATGAATCAGCTATGAATCAGCATTGAAATTTTGAATAATTAGGTATGACCACCCACCGGTGATGTCAGCTTTTGAAAATGAATATTCTGATCAAATAAGGTGAATGATTTTAAAACAAAGAGTCAGAATAAGTTTTCCGTATCGCATCTCCCTTCTGCATTCTAAACGAATTTTTGTACTTTTTACTGAACAAATAACTAAATTCCGAAGTTACTGTGCATTTGGTTTCTGCATATGGGCATTTCGACAACTTACGTCTGCAGATAAAATCTAAAAGTTTGAAAGACCATCAACTCAAAGATGTTTAAAAACTGCTGGATAACAAATAACCAATATGATTTAAATATAATCAAAATCAGAAAAGGACAGAGCTTTGCATGAGGGAGAAATACGAATTATTGAAAATATGTTTTGAAAACTCGTCCATTGCTTTTGAAAGATGTCTTCCTATTAATCGCCCATGCATCATCAGTCCTGTGACAGTCGCAGTAGAATTGTTTGAAGTCAAAAGCTGTATATAGCTTGCTAGCTGGGGAACCGTAGCTCTATAATTATACTTTTTTAATTTTTTTTAAGTTAACGGGCAGTGAGTGACGACGGTTAAACTGAGAACTGTTTTACATTATAAAATATTCAATGTCTAAGACAGATCTATTATGTACATCGAACGAACTGTCATCACATTAGTATATAAAGGAAGACTACAAATAATAAAACGCAATTAAATTCGTACGTAGATGTGGCCGGATTATCTATTTCTGACGCGGTTAGATAATTTTCGTATCTAATAGTTGCTCGAAACTTATCACTGAGTGATAACTTTTATGCTATCATTTCATTGGCCTTTCATATGATTAGATAACTTTTCAGCGGTGTTTTCATTGGTTGTTTGAGGTCATAAATCAGGTTAAAACCACGTCATTGAAATTTCTTTGTTATTTTTATTGCGTGTTCCTTTCATTGTGTTGTCTGCATTATTTTTATTTTATGGGAAAGAAAAGAAATAAGAAATGTGTTTCGTGTCATTTACACATATTAATTCTTTCTGTTAAAACAGCTGAACATGTTTTTCCACTTGAAATATATTGTATAGCAACATTATATTTCCCTAAGAAAGGAACCAAATGTAAGCGTGCAATAAATTTCCATATTTCACTATTACAAATTTGACCTCAAATTTATGACGTAATTGACAACAAAAAATCGTTTTTAACAGAAATTTTAGCGTTGCTATACAATAAAAGGGTTATTGCATGAATATTGGGAATATTATCCCTCGTAGAATATATTACACTCCCAAGCTCGTGCAATATAAAATTCTTCTCGGGACAATATTCCCCAATATTCATGCAATAACCCTATATTATTGCTAAAAAAAAGCTTCGTATTCAATGATTAGTCTTGTGTTGATGTTATGTGAATTTAGCTCATTGACACGTGGTAATTGACATTGGAATCATTGACAAAAACTACAGAAAAATTTATACCCGCATTTAATTACAAATAATTCGTTGATATTTTCACTTATCTGACAATACGTAATGATTTTTTTCATAAATGTACAATTTTAGTGACCCCTCTGAAACGTTATCAAAGCTTGTCAACAGGGCGGAACCACGAACTTTTCATTGCTGTTGATTGCTACAGTAGGGAGCAGACATTACCTCTCGTCAAGTTAACTTGAACCAGTCATAAAAGCTCTTCTAAGTAAACGTAAGACCGTTTTCAAGTTAACTTTGACTAGTCATATAGCAGTCATGAAAACTACTCTAAGTTAACTTTAGAACTGTTCTAGAGCCCTGACTGGTCTGAACTGTTCTGGTCATAGAATCCTGACTGCTTTGACCTGTTCTGGTCGTAGAGCCCTGTCTGCTCTGACCTGTTCTGGTTATAGTGCGTTGACCGCTCTAACCTGTCATAGAATCCTGACTGCTCTGACCTGTCATAGACCCCTGGCTGCTTTAATGTTACAGCGATGGAAACATTCAACATCCCCAAATTAGCGCGAATCGTGTGCATCGTGTGCATTCATCGTGTTAAGCGTGTGCGTTCTCCGTTCATTGCGTGTATCGTATCGCGTTTACTCCTTTCAATCAAAAGTCCACATTTTATAGATATATAATTTGCCCGTTTTCTTTGCCTGGAAAAATTATTTATTTTCATGAAAATTTCGAACAAATTTCCACGACAAGTAGGATTAAAATTTTTTTTTTCTCTGGGACCTGGGACTAATATAAGTCCCAGCTGGGACCAAGATTAAATTATTTATTTACAAAAACGCCCAGTCACCACCCCTGAAAATCAACTGGTCGTCCCCTTATTTCTATTTTTTGAAAGATAATTTTTACAACCGGAACTTTACAATTTTAAAAAATATTAATTAGTATCAAATGTTTTGGGCTTTTATACTATTCATGGCTAAATCACAGATTTTTGTCACAAAAAAAATAAAGTTGCAGTATTCCCGGCATCGATATATTATCTAATGAGGAAAATCTGTTTTTTCTTATATATTTTAGGTTAAATTACAGCAAGTTGAAGCACTGCGGACATCGATTTAATATCGAATGAAGAAAATCTGCCTTTTCTTATATAATTTAGGTTCAATTACAGCTAATTGATGTATTGCGGGCATCGATATAATATCGAATGAAGAAAATCTGCCTTTTCTGATGTATTTTAGGTTAAATTACAGCAAGTTGAAGTTTTGCGTGCATCGATATAATATCGAACGAAGAAAATCTGCTTTTTTTTATAAATTTTAGGTTAAATTACAGCAGTTGAAGTATTGCGGGCATCAATTTAAAATTGAATGAAGACAATCTGCCTTTTGTTTTATGTTTTAGGTTAAATTGCAGCAAGTTGAAGTATTGCGGCCATCTATATAACATCGAATGAAGAATATCTGCTTTTTCTTATATATTTTAGGTTAAATTACAGCAAGTTGAAGTATTGCGGAAATCAAAATAATATCAAATGAAGAAAATCTGTTTTTTCTTATATATTTAAAATAAATTACAGCAAGTTGTAGTATTGCGGGCATCTTTAATATATCGAATGAAGAAAATCTGCTTTTTCTTATATATTTAAAGTTAAATTACAGCAAGTTGAAGTATTGCGGGAATCAAAATAATATCGAATGAAGAAAATCTGTTTTTTTCTTATATATTTAAAGTTAAATTACAGCAAGTTGTAGTATTGCGGGCATCTTTAATATATCGAATGAAGAAAATCTGCTTTTTCTTATATATTTTAGGTTAAATTACAGCAAGTTGAAGCACTGCGGACATCGATTTAATATCGAATGAAGAAAATCTGCCATTTCTTATATAATTTAGGTTCAATTAGAGCAAATTGAGGTATTGCAGGCACCGATATTATATCGAATGAAGAAAATCGGCCTTTTCTGATGTATTTTAGGTTAAATTACAGCAAGTTGAAGTATTGCGGGCATCAATGTAAAATTGAATGAAGACAATCTGCCTTTTGTTATATGTTTTAGGTTAAATTGCAGCAGTATTGCGGGCATCTATATAATATCGAATGAAGAATATCTGCTTTTTCTTATATATTTTAGGTTAAATTACAGAAAGTTGAAGTATTGCGGGAATCAAAATAATATCAAATGAAGAAAATCTGCTTTTTTATATATTTAAGGTTAAATTACAGCAAGTTGAAGTATTGCGGGCATCGATATAATATCAAATTAAGAGAATCTGCCTTTTGCTATATATTTTAGGGTAAATTGCAGGAAGTTGAAGTATTGCGAGCATCGATTTAATATAGAATGAAGAAAATCTGCCTTTTCTTATGTATTTTAGGTTAAATTACAGCAAGTTGAAGTATTACGGGCATCGATTTAATATCGAATGAAGAAAATCTGCCTTTTCTTATATATTTTAGGTTAAATTACAGCAAGTTGAAGTTTTGCGTGCATATTTTATGTTAAATTAGAGCAAGTTAAAGTATTGCGGACATCTATATAATAATGAATGAAGAAAATCTTCTTTTTCTGATATATTTTAGGCTATATTACAGAAAGTTGAAGTATTGCAGGAATCGAAATAATATCGAAAGAAGAAAATCTGCTTTCTCTTATATATATAAGGTTAAATAACAGCAAGTTGAAGTCTTGTGGGCATCGATATAATATCAAATGAAGAAATCTGCCTTTTGTTATATATTTTAGGGTAAATTACAGCAATTTGAGGTATGACGGGCATCGATTTAATATCGAATGAAGAAAATCTGCATTTTCTTATGTATTTTAGGTTAAATTACAGCAAGTTGAAGTATTACGGACATCGATATAATACCAGAAATGAAGAAAATCTGCCTTCTGTTATATATTTTAGGGTAAATTACAGCAAGTTGAAGTATTGCGGGCATCGATATGATATCGAATGAAGAAAATCTGCCTTTTGTTATATATTTTAGGTTAAATTGCAGCAAGTTGAAGTATTGTGGGCATTGATATAATATTCAATGAAGAAAATCTGCCTTTTCTTATATATTTTAGGTTAAATTACAGCATATTGACATATTACGGGCATCGATATAATATCGAATGAAGAAAATCTGCCTTTACTTTTATAATTTAAGTTCAATTACAGCAAGTTGAAGTATTGTTGGCATCGATATAATATCGAATGAAAGAAATCTGCCTTTTGTTATATATTTTGGGTTAAATTACAGCAAGTTGAAGTATTGCGGGCATCGATATATTATCGAATGAAGAAAATCTGCTTTTTCTTATATATTTAAGGTTAAATTACAGCAAGTAGAAGTATTGCGGGCATCGATATAATATCGAATGAAGAAAATCTGTTTTATTTTTTAATATATTTTAGGTTTAATTACAGCAAGTTGAAGCATTGCGGGCATCGATATGATATAGAATGAAGAAATCTGCCTTTTCTCATATATTTTAGGTTAAATTATAGCAAATACATATTTTGGTTAAATTACAACAGGTTTCGGTATTGTGGGTGCATCATTATAACATGGAAATGAAATATGCACCTCTTCCGATATTTGATGTTTATGGCTGTTTGCAGCATATTTTATTTACTAGAGGACTGATTTTATTCAGTTTTATTTAGTTATTAATCTACTTGTTTATTTTACAAAATGACGGAAATTCACAGTATTACAATTTTCGAATGCATAAAAGTGACTCTTTTAAAAATGACGGAAATTCACAGTATTACAAATTTCGAATACATAAAAGTGACTCTTTCCTGATAGTTCTGATATGTTTACGGCAAAATTGAAGAAAAATTGTACTCAACGTGTGAAAAATGTGTGCGTTCGTCGTGTAAATCGTGCGCCAGGGGTAGGGAATGTGGGACGTATCCATCGCTGTATTAAATTTGCTGTTTCTTCTGCAACTTCGGTATTTTTGTATTTTGAGTATTTACAGTTCTTGTATTGGTTTAGAGCTATACGACTAATCAGAGCAGGCAGGATTCTATTACAGGTTAGAGCGGTCAGGGCTCTATGACTGGTCAGAGCAGTCAGGGCTCTATGACAGGTCAGAACAGTCAGGATTCTATGACAGGTTAGAGCGGTCAGGGCTCTATGACTGCATGGTCAGAGCAGTCAGGGCTCTATGACTGGTCAGAGCAGTCAGGATTCTATGACTGTTCCAAGGTAACTTCAAGTTAACTTAGGACTGTTCTCACGACTTCTCCCGCAAGTTAACTTGGACGAGAGGTTATGTCTGCACCCTACTGTATGTACAAATGCTTATAATGCTTATAATACTTACCGTTGTTTATAGTTTCTACTTAGGATGGTGTTAAGCCTTAAAGACTAAGTTTCAAGTATATAATCAATATTCGATATACCCACAAACAAAACCAACTATATTCTCCCAGTCTCACATGATTGGGAACACAACAAAAGAGTTTACAAATAAATTTCATCATAAGAGAAATAGGTTTCACAACTGGTTTGGCTTTTGACTCTAGCTAAACGCTATTTATTTACATATAATAATAAACACGCCGAGGCTCGTTTATTATTGTGTAATTTAATAGCTGGAGTTTAAAACAAACGATATACAAGTCTCAATCATAATGATTAGTTATATCTAAAACCACTATATATAATGCATTTTTTCTAATACAAAATCAACACCATAAGCTCCTGAATCCTACGTCCTTAATGGTAGCCCTTGAAGTATGTTAACCCTGTAATTATGTTAAAAAGAAGTAATAAATCGTAACTTCATTGCACCTGCAGAAGATCAAAACTATTCCATTAGTTTATTTAGTTCTTCCTTTTTCAGTGATCATTTTCCATTTGATAACCCAAGTGACTATGTAGGTATAAAACGCAATACATCTTCTGGGTTGATGTTTTCTGTCGGATGGTCGGCTATATATCCATAGAACTTTTCCACTGATGACGGTATAAATCCACCTATGCATTTACCAGGAATTGGAGAATATTCTGCAAATACAAAGCTATCACCAACTGACATGAAATCTATTCGCATCATGTTAAAATTCTTAGAAAGTATTTTGGAATACAGCAACATTTCCTTTAAAAACACTGGTTTTTTAATTGATGAGTAATTCGGAACAAATACTGGTGATCTGATAACGTTCATATGATTCCAGGTCGGAGTATAATAACTTTTACTGTAATTCGTAAATCTCTCTGCATGATATTGTATAATGTATGGTATTCCATGGAACGTCTGTACTCTGTAATCTACCAACTGTGAGTCATTACCAAGATATTCTTCAAACATGCATTTCGGGTGAATATCCCTGTAATAAAGTTCGTCTTTCTTTGCGTAATTTGTGCTTAACCACGTCTTGCATAAATGTTGTAGATATTGTAAGTTAGTTTTTACTCCTTGCCCTTGACATGGATTTTTTACACATATTATATCCTTGCCTCTTACGATTGCAATTCCACCCGACAAATGATTTGCTTTGAAAACGTAATTCCGCGGTAAATTTTCAAGAAATTTTTTGTCAATTACGTTGGAATTGTTGACAAGAGCGTATTCTCTAGCCACTTTTAACGTCGGAATTATCTTTTGAACATGCTTCTTTGCCCAATGTTTATCAGCGTATAACGTGTATGACAGATTTTGCCTTTGATGTTTAGCACACCATTCATGGTATCCAGTTTTCCAGTGCATTATTCTGTCTATGTGCAGTAGGTTTGGGTTTTCCATTGAACTATCACCAATATTAGTGAATTGTCTAACATTTTTTGCATTTCCAACACTGTTCTCTCCAATCTTTTTTAAATCCACTTCACCAACATTTAAAATTAGTTCACTCATTTTTCTTATCAGGAAGCCTAATTGATTAAATGAAAAGATGCCTACAAAAACTAAACATCCAAAGACAAATGTATGTGTTATTCTAATATATCTGAGCATTTTCAGAATCTTGTTGCCATGGAGTGCCATTTAGGTTTAGATGAATAATACTGGACTATTTTCATCAGGTAAGAGAGTTAGAAACGATCTTACGCAAGATTCGCGGCCACTGTTATGTAATTGATGTTATCAGCTGTCTCGCTGTATTGATCAAATGAATGATAACAAATTACATTGATATACATGGAAATTTTTATGTTATCGAATTGTGAAATAACTATAAATTTTGTCAAAAAGTTCCACTGTATTCGTTTAAGAATTGTAAACAGTTTGGTAGAAAAATATTTGTTTAGATAATGCTTTTTGGTGTCTCTGATTTTTGAAAGATAAATGTAGTCTTAATATGACAATTTTACATAGGTAATAACTGGAAAAAGAAATGTTCCTGCCCCGACCATCATCAATAAAATGTGAACCCTTCAAAATTGGGCAGGGGTTACCCCTTATAATCCAGGTAAAATATATTTCTGAAATCAACACATTCCAATTAGAAAATTTCAACAGGGTTCCCCTTACAATCAAGTTTTATACATATTTCTGATATTGTATAGAAATATATGTAGCAGAATACTTTTTTCCAAGATTCAGTGTTCTGGTTTGGTTTCCATGGCAACTGAAAGCTCTATTATCCATTAAAACCAATTTTAGACCACCATTCAAAAAACAAAAAACAAAAAAAAAAAATGGCAGGGGTTCCCCTATTACAACCCAGGTAATATGTATTTCTGAAATCAAAAGCATTCAACACCTTCCTTTAAAAAATGGCAGGGGTTCCCCTTCTAATCTAGTTTATACATTTCTGAATTCGTGAAGAAAAATATGTATTGGAAAAATTTTTTTTCAATGATTTCAGTGTGGCAACTGAAAACTCCACTATCTATTTCAACCCATTTCAGACCACCATTCAAAAAAAAAAAAATGGGGCAGGGGTTCCTCTCATTATCTAGGCAATTGATTTTGCTAAAACGAATTATTAATCTTTGAGATTCGGAAAATTATATTTTATTTTCAATTGCGTTGCGCCTCTAATCATAAGTCATGTCGGTGCAAAGTTTCATTAATATATGACATGTGGTTCTCAAGATATTATAAGGAAACCAACAGTTGACGCCCAGGCACATGGACACTCAGACACCATTAATTCACAAGTTCCACTTTGTCACAACTCGGCTAAAAATGTAGTCTTATATATACTGAACATTTTTGAATTTGCATCTTAACTTCTTTTTCAAATTGTTTTTCGAAATATAAGGCAAAATGTATTAAATTACGAAAAGTTGACAAATAAAGGGCAATAACTTCTATATCTGTATTCAGATTTTCTTTAAAAATTTCAAGGTGGATAGAGCTTGATTTGCTGAACATTTTTGCAATTTAAAATTGACCTCTATCTGAGAAAGTGTCTTTGATAAAAAGTAAAAAATACAAAATTTTGAAAAATTTTCGGAAAAAGGACAATAACTCCAAAACGGGTAATCAGATTTTCTTCAGAATCGCAGGGCAGGTAGATCTTGTCATGTTGATCACTTTTACTTCGTCAGATTTTTGACATCTGTAATGGTTTTTGAGTAATTTGCAAAAAACAGCAAATTACCCTTATGTTCTATTTTTTAGTAATGACAGCCATGTTGTGTAGTCCTCGGACTCATCGTATACAATTTTGAAACAAGAGACCCTGTTAATGATTCAGGCCAAGTTTAGTTAAAATTGGTTTAGTGGTTTTAGGGGAGAAGATTTTTGAAAAATGTTGCTAAGTGATGGCAAAAGCTTACCTGACCCGAAGGTCAGGTTTTTTAGATAAAAGTAAATATACATCACCCGAAGTATAAATGCAAATTATTTATTTTCTTTAAATTTTATATCTTTAAGAAAATTATTTAATTAGAGTTATCTTGGTGATATGAGGAATATTTCGATTGCCTTATATAAGTCATATCAGGGAAATTCGAGTGTACTTTTGCCATGAATCAAGCTGTGATATTGAACTTAGCAACAGGGAATGGATGAGTCTGGATTCCATTTCAATGAATATTTTCTCCAAGATTCTTTCAAAAGTTTTGTTTGTTTTTCATCTTATTTTATCATAATTAGGGATCGTATATTTATTCTTACAAGCTTCCTGTAAGCATGCTAGGAGGATGCTCCAAGCAATTGCTTGAAGCTTTATCCATTAAAAATCAATGAAAACCTAATAAATGTCAATCAAATAGTGACCATATTTTCCTTTGGGAATAGCATACCAGTCAAATGCTTTTACGAGCAAGCCTCATTAAACGAATGTATTAGTTAAAATATTTTAGTCGTATCTAAATTAGAATCGGTCTTAAAATATAATTACTTATGTAAGTTTTACTTCTTCATTTTTATTTGTTTTTATGCTCATAAAACTTGGATATTGCGGACCTAATAGTTCTATCCTATCATATCTTAATTATATGAATCTTTTTGTTTGTTTTTTTTTCCTTTTTTATTATATGAACTTCTAAACCTCGTTCACAAAAAAAAAAATAAAAAAAAATAGATTTTTACTTCAAATTTAACACACTGTGAGGCTCTTTCTGTATTACTCATCATCAGACATGTTCTGTTTTGATTTATCATTTTTTTGTTGTTGTTTTATTGGTTTGTGTGTGTGTGTGTGTCTTTGATAATTTTTGTACCTTTCTTTAGTCATGCTAATAAGAGAACACTTATTTTGGGG